>CAJVPN010000312.1:0-32125 GCA_910592215.1 Entrophospora candida
TCAGAAGCAATGGGCTCTGTGTAACCGCCTGCCTATTATACAAATGACTGTTGCACAAAATGAGTGTCCATTATGCTTACCATGACTCGATCTGACTGAGCATAATAAAAATGGGAATTTTGAAAAAATATTAATATAAATGATCTGCGCGCATATCATTCTAATTGTAGGAGTGGGGAGAAAAAAATCTTGTTTAAAAATTTTTTTTTGAAAAAACCCAATTTACTATTGACAAGCAATAATGTATTGTCTTGAATAAATCATAATAACAATAAAGTTCTTAATACCTCCTTTAAGTCATCAATTTTTTCTATTATAAACAAAACATCATTATTATCATGATGAAATCAAAGAATACAAATATGCTTATCAAGATAGGAGATTCAGATTTCCTCCTCCAAAATCTTGTAATAAAACAGCTAGATACCAAGGAATGCTAAAGGTGATCATTGACTATTGATTATTGATTATTGATTATTGATTATTGATTATTGATTATTGATCAATTATTTATTATTTGATTAATTTATTCTGATCTTCTTATCTCATTTTCATTGTCAACTCCTTTAGGCAAAACATTGAAGACTAAGAAAAAATAGAGAAAGAAAAAAATTAAAGAAAAAATATAGAAAATATTATTTTCATTTTTTTTTTTCCTACTTTTAAGTTGTAATAAATTTTTTTGAATTTGTTAAAATAACAATAACAATAATTCCAGGCCTTCAATTTATCAATTCATATATATATGTCAAGAACAATATACAACAAGGTTTTCTGAAGAGGATATTTTTTTGTAGTGCATTAGAAAATGATTGATTCTATAAAACTTACTTGTTCCTCCGGTTAATAATGCTTTATAGTTGGGGCATTCTGCAACAAAACCACAAAATGAACATAACTAACATCATAAAAGAATTTTGGTGGTGTTAAGTGACTCAATGCTACAATAATAATGTAATTGTATATCTTTCATAAGATAATTAATCCAGAAATGTAGATTAGGAAAGTATTGGTTATTTTCTTTTGCATCTACCTACTTACCAGAATCTTTTCATTTTGTTGATAATCCTTATTTACTCTCTTAATTTAAATTTACACCTATTTTCTTGTAGATAAAATTTCTTTTCTAAAGGGCACAAGATGCATTTGCTTGACCTCTTCCCCAAAGGAAGTAATCACAAAATTTCTAACTTACTTAATACATTCTTGTAAAAGCTCTCCCATCTCAGCTCAAGCTCTTCATCTACCTGCTCAATTTCATCTGAGAATGTTTTTTAGACTTAATAATAATGTGCTTTTGGATTAAAGCAACTTTGGATAATAATTAGACCACCTAACACTTTAATAATTTTCGTTAATATTATGTATAGAACAAGGGTGTTCAATCAATGTTGTTATAGATTTATGATATGCCACGACCATTTACTTCACATTTCACTTTAGTTGAATAAGTATTATTATTAAGAAGTCATTTATAGTAGTTCCAAATATAACTTTTTTTTGTGATCTTTTTTGATTTTTTTAAATTCACTTTTACAACATTGCTATTAATGTTTATAGTATCCTCACACCTTCTGTCAATATTACTATTAATATTTCCTCGTATCCATTGTTATTATAGTCAATGACATAATAAGTGCGGTCGGTCATCAATATCTTCAATAAAATCAAATCTTTACTAGAATCCATAATATAAGACACGCTGAAATGATGATAATGTAGTGAATAAAGATGAAGAAACAATCATTGTTATTGTGGTGGTGGAATTTGTGAATGAAGGCACAGATATTAATAATATTCTTTATAGCTATACTATATTTCGTCAAATCATAATATACCTTTTTATATGAATATATATTTTACTTTATTATTTTATTTAATCTAATTGTTTGATTAATTCTCAGGATCCCAAGCTGCTAATTTTATTGATTCTTTCAATAATCTTTAACATCTCGAATTTCTACTTTATTTGAAAGTCTAAGAATTATGCATTCAAGAAAAATGTCTAGCAATTATGGTAGATTTGATTGGTTTTTTTAGAAACGCATTTTTGGACGACGAATCACTTTTTTTTTGGGAGAGGATGGACGGCTATTGTGGGTTTTTTTATTAGAACTGGAACATTTTTACTGATTTGTATTCACTCATTTATACCAGGATAGTGAAAGAAAGGCATTAGCAATAAAAACGTGATTATAAAGGTCTTCGTCGTCCTGATTGAATAAAACTTTTTATATTGAAATTTTCTACAAATTAACGAATTAACTTATGTTGCATCGAATGAAATAATATTGTACTCTATTATCTTTTCTTTCCAAGCCAAAAATATTCCTTATAAAGTGTTACATATAAAAGGTAGTCCTAACTCAAAATCGATCTGGAGGCAATATGCCTTGTCTGAAAGTTCAATGGATTAATATCATCCATAGCAAATCAATACTCAGTCACACGCCACTTTTATTGAGCGAGAATAAATTTGATCAATTGTAATTTAATAATTGTAATAATTAAAAAACATATTACATTTAGAGCAGGTTATAATTAATATTAATCAAACACTACCAAAAGCTTAAAAAACCGATATTTCTGACATGAATTCATTATTAGCTTGGAAAGAATTAAAACCTAAACCATTTACAATAAAGCCACTTCAAAGTAATAATCGTGAAGTTTACAATTATTTGTTAGAAAATATGATGATGAATTAGGCGGTGGTTATTTATTAGATGTAAAAGATTAGGATTTACGTAACTTTTTATAAATAATAATTAATTTGACGCAAGTTGAAGTTCCTCGAAAAGTCGAAAATTTGTTAGAACCAATCAAACAATAGATCTTTCTTCATTTTCACTAAAGTTAAAAGACGAGAATACTTTTTCCATTTAGTATAAAAAAGATGTGACTGTCACAGATCCGTGGTAGAATTGATTTCGTGAGAATTCTGCGAGAAAAAAAATAAAAATACGCGTATTTGAATACCATTTACTTGATCACTATAGATGGGCGTCTAAATTGTTTTTGGGGTTGTCTAAAGTCAAAATAGTATTTAGACAAAAATGTCTAAATGTCTAAATTAATATAAATACAACTAAAAGTCACGTGTAGATACACAAAATCCACAAAGTCAGTAAATTATCCAATAAAAAATTCAAATGTCTAAATTAATTTATATTTTAGACATTGTCTAAATAATTTAGTTTAGACACCCATCTATATTGATCACAGACTTTTGTGGAAATAAAATAATACAGAGAAACTCATTATTATTATTATTATTATTATTATTATTATTATTATTATTATACATGAAAAAAAATTCTATGTAAATTAATTAAAAAAAATAATAAAAATAGTCTTTTTTCATATTATTTTTTGTGTTTAATAGATGAACCAATATTAATGAACTATTTTCATTAAATATCGCTATCACTGGTTAAAATAGAAGATACAGCCATTTTCGAAAATTTTTTTGTTGATCCAGAAGAGATTGAATTATTATTATTATTATTATTATTATTATTATTATTATTATTATTATTATTATTATTATTATTATTACTATTATTACTAATGTTAAAAGTATCTATTTTGTTATTATTGTTACTATTATTGTAATCACTAATTTTACTTCTTTCATTTCTTCTTTCAATTTTAACAACACAAGGAGAGGAAGATTTTTCCGACTTTTTTTTTGCTTCAACTAATTTTGCTTTACAAAATTCCATTAGTGAATTATTATTATTATCATCAATAATATTGTAATAAGAATATATTGAATCATTCTTAATCTTTTCTTCTAATGCTTTAATTGATCTGGTTGCTTCATTGTTTTCATTATTATTCGATGAAGAAGACGGTGACGATGATATTAGACAATAATAGATATTTGGATTCTCTTTGTATAAATCATGTAGTTCTTTTAATATATCAATGTCTTATATATTAACATATATTATAATATATTTATTTAAATCAAAATGTGATTTCAATAATGATGATGATAATAATAATAATAATAATAGAATCGTTAAAATATATTTTTTAAAAAACCATAAAAGAAATAACAAATAAATAATAATAATAACAATAACAATAACAATAACAGTAATAAAAAAAAAAGAAATTAACTTACTGCTAACAAAACCTAATAAATCCGGATATTTTAATCCATTAAGTTCTTTAATTTTTTGTAAAACAACTGGCCTAAAAAGGCGATCACGCCAATAAGGCCAACCATGTTGCATCAATACGATCATATTTCCTAATGTATTATAATCATCGTTTAGGCTCTGTGAAGATGAATTTAATTCCTTCTATAAAATAAAATAATTTGAAAATTGTTAAAAATGCGTGGGAAAAACTTTTAAAAGCCTTTTAAAAAACTTTTAAAAAACCTTGTAACAGTCCATTAATTCTTTAATAGCACGAACAACTAATCCATCTTCTGACACTGCCATAAAAGTAAATTCGCGTTTATCATTATTATTACTACTACTACTACCACCACCATCAATAATCCGACTATCCTTTTCGAAATGTTCATGTGTAACAGGGGTGAAAGGGATGGTAGCTAATATTATCTGTAGTTCCATTTTAGCTTCATGATATGATCCTACTAACAAATATAAGATTGCTATTGTATAAAGAACACGAAATGGAAGCATTAAAGGTGTTTGAATTTTGATTTCATCGTCAGCATTTACAATAGAAAGTTCCGGTGAATCTTTAACAAAAGTTGTGTCAATGATAGTGGTAACGGTAGTAACTGGCGGTTTTGGTGATAGTGATGATGTAGGAGATGGTATAGAAGATGAGGGTGAGAAAGGTGAGGGTGAATGTGACGGTGAATATGACGATGGTGAGGTATAATAACGTCCTTTTTTATTTAATTTTCGATTACGATGAGCATCCCAAGCACCAGAAAATTGACCACACATATCACGATAAATCCTATATGCAGTGTCCAAGTTTCCTAACAAAAGGGCAATATCAGCACGAGTTAACATCAAAGCATTTACAACATCTAAAGGCAAACACCAAGATCTGGTAAATAGATCTATCTCTGTATTTTATCAACAATTGAGATATTTATTTAGTAAAATAAATATTTATGATTTATTAAGGGTGATCATGATTGTTTTGTTACCGTGATCTACTGTTTTGCTTTTTGAGACGTCTCCATTTGTGATCAACTGCTTTAACAATTCCCAACAATCCAAAGAACGTTTTAATAATAACATGGCTTCATCATTTAGTGATGATAATGATTCTATGAAAAAAAAGTATTAATTGATGTTAGAAAGTTGCATTATATATTGGTATATAAATCTACTTTGATATAATTAAATAGGAATAATTAAATGACACCTCTATCACGATCAGTAGTATCTTTTAATTTGTCTGATTTCATTGAAATTTCATCATTTTTGGTTTGACAATTTTTCGATAGAGATTTGCTCCTATCAGTTTTATTATTATAATCATCATCATTAATCAACAAGTTCTTAACATTCATTATATTAGTGCTCCTAGAGTTATTTGCTGCTGTGGCCTCCTTGTCGTCATCAGGATTTAAAGGATTGTTATTGACATTGCTTTTTTCGTTATTATTGTTGTTGTTGTTTTTGTCGGTTTCTTCAGATATTATAAAGTCAGTTCTTCTTTTTTTGCCGGTGTGCTGTTGATCAGACATTTCATTTATAGGTGGATTGTGAACACATAAAGATGATGACGTAGAAGAAGATTGTATCATAGTAATAGGATATATTGGTATTAAACAATCTCTTTTACCTTAATTAAACAATAATTAATAAACAATTCTTATAGACGTTGTTTATATACGCAATTGTAAACATACCTGTACCATCATTAGTCGTGATGGCTTTGGAACCAGCTACCAATTCATAGAATTGATGACAGCAATATACAAAACATGCTATTCCAATTGATATTGCAAAAGGAAAGGTAGTCCTTACACCTTCTATAAATCCTTTATTGTTATAAACAGAATATTGTTTCTCGTTAAGTAATTTAAACAGTTTCTCAGGTAGTTTAAGTTGTTCTTCAAACAGATCTATTATCGTAATCTGGGGAGAACTATAGATATGAGAATATGTATTATTATTAAATTACAAGCAGCTTATGATAATGATATTAACATCATCATTCTTACTATTATACCTTTCAAATCTTATATAACCACAACTATTCATTACACCCAAAGAAACTTCAAACAATTTTCGCCATTTTTTACTTGCAATATAATAGCTTTGAGCACGTTCAAGCCAAGTTTTTAAGTTATCATAAGTGGTTTGTAAACTTGATGAAGGTTGTTGTGAAATAGAGTATAGATTAGGCGTGCTTGATGATTGATTTGGGTATTGTAACTCTGAGGGCAGAGTGTTTTTGTGTATGATAATTTTTTGATGCAAAATTACTGATAAAATTTCTTCAACTTGAAAAGAAAAAAAAAAGATTTAGCTTTATTATACATATAAATATAACAATAATATATATATACACATGTATAAATTTGTTTCATATAATTAACCTAATATTTGTCGAAAAGGGTTGATTACAGGTAATGGCGAATGTTCATTTTCACATTGAATTGCAAGTTCTGCAGCATGTGTCTAAATAAATATATATATAATATTAAGTGTTACTATGTGATACTCTATTCTATTCTATTCTATTCCATAAGATATTGTGAAGGTCAATAGATAAAAATAAGCAAAATAAATTAATAGTTACTCCATATAGATTCACAGTATCCGGGTAAACTTTCAAAATTAAAATATATAATCTACATGCGTCAAGCGTCTCGGAGATGTTTTCATAATAAACTAATAAATTGAAATAGACAAATTAAATTACACTTACCAACTCATTCAACCCGTAAATAAAAATTTTTTTACCTGCAGCATGAACTAAAATTTCAATTTGAGTTTTGGCAGGGATTTTTAAGAAAAAACCTGAAAGAAAATTACGAAACAAAATATAAACAATAAATTAATGTAAAATTTAATAAATAAAAAGTAATGTAAAAATCACTTACTAAAATTATCGTCAATAAGTTGGTTTCTTACTGAGTGAGTTATTTGTACAAGGTAATCCCTCAGGATTTGATTGTTTGGGTAAAGCACGCGTCTAATAATAATTTTTATTTTATTACTCAATATTTATTCTTTCTTTAATTATAATTATCAATTTATTTAATAATAATAATACAATATCATAATAATTATTAAAAAAAAACCATAATAATAATAATAATAATGATAATGATGATGATGATGATGATGATGATGATGATGATGATAAAATAACAATAACTGCTTTACTTACAATTCATTAAGCTGCTCCATAGCTTGAGTCATTTCACTTTTTCTTACTGATATTTTATGTGCTAAAAACTATTTTTTTTCACATAATTAAGAAAATAATTTTTATTCTCGCCATAATCATAATAATAGTAATTTACCTTCAAGTCAAAAGTATTGGGATAAATTTTTAAAGCTTCATTTAATAATTTGATTGCAATTTGCAATCTTACATCTTGTGATAATCCATCGGTTGAATCGATCCTTAAAGATTTACTAATATTTTCAATATAATAATTTAAATCATTGTTGTTGTTATCATTACTAGAATGATTATCTTCGAAAGAATCTTCATCCTTTGAATTATCTGCCGCCATGTTATTTATTTATTATTATTATTATTATTATAATATTATTTATTATTATAATTATTATAATATTATTATTATTATAATTATTATTATTATTTAAAAAGAAATTTTATCAAAAAAATTATTCAGATATTTTTTTTGCTTCTGATTGATTTTTTTGTTGGGTTATTTATATTTGGATATAAAAAAACTTTTTATTTACACATTACATAATCAAAACTCTTAATTGTAATTATTATAGCAAAGTAACTATTATACATAAATACAATTTATATCGTGTAATATAAATATTTATTTATATTTATTATATTTTTTATTTTATACATAGAACAAAGTAAATACGTGTTTATAAATTGGGGGAGGGGTTCTCAACATTTGCACGTTACACTTAATCTATATAGTGAAAAAAAAAAACTTTGTTTACCTGAATTTTGAGCCACGAGGGGAGGGGGGTTAACCCTAATTAATCACATTTTCTGCCCTTCCCTAACACAATGATTAATTATTATTTAACTAGTTATTTATATACGTTTTTTTAATTTTGTGACATCTTTAAGGTTTTTTAAATTCTTCCAGGATTAGAAAAAAGGCTAAAGAAATAATGGTCCAGAGTCACATCCAATATTATATAATACTTGGAATTCTAGATTTAATTGTCACGATTAATTACTGTAAATGTCATTAAATTTAAATAAAAATTTTTTTTAATTTAATTAATAATTACTTTTAATTGATAAATATGGGGTTCAACGAAGCCCATTTTTCTTACTATTATTTATTTATAATGATGATGGTGAAGTCCTCATTCCATATCATGTATCAATTAATTTATTCATTTATGGATGGATGATGGATGGATGACTCCGAGTCATATTAAATTTATGCGGATCGCCTTTACATTTGAACCATACATAATATTACATAATTAATCAAAGGATCATTATCTAATGCAAAAAAAGAAAGCCAGAAATTCGATTGGGAAAAATTACAGGACTTACTTTTGATCATTAATAATAATAGTGATAGTGATAACGTAATGATTAAAAAAAAATGCGAAACACATGAAAAGGAAACCAATAAAAAAAATTCCACAGATCTGAAAAAAAAATTTTTTTAAGCTGTCTTTTTTCCCCCTATAAACATACTTTATATATTTGGGTAGTACAAAATTGATTAACATTATTTACCATTGGTATGTGATCACGTGTTGACGAGAACCATTAAAAAATTACTGCTTCTTTTTGTTCACTTTGACACAGCCGTAGTTTGATAATTGCTCATATGTATCTTTATGCTTTGATTTTCATCAGAATTTATTAATGATCAGCGGGACAATAATAGAATTAATTAGTGCTCATAAACTGCAGTTTAAATGTCACATTTTATTTTGTTTTTAAGGTTGTATATTTAAATTTCCAAATAATTACATTGAATCCGGCTATATTTCTAACCCAAGATCACAGCAAAATACGTGATCTGGATGAAAGCTGAAAATATAGAATTATATTTGTTACACGAGAATTTATTTATATGGATTTTACTTTAAAATTTTCAGATTCCCTAGTAATAGATTCACAAGCCAGCTCTTGTACAAAAAATGTTTCAATGTATGATTATTATTAACAATAAGCAAAGCTTGGCATAAAAACACATTGTCTCAGAAAATAAATGCAATATAGTCGAGAGAGAGATAGGAGAAAAAGCCGTTTGACATCACGATGGTGTAATACAATTGTGGCGTCATCGTAATTATAATAATAACGTGATTATGCGCAATTTAAATTACATTTATATATTGTCAAACTCTAATTCAAGAATATATATCATTATTACTATATATGTATGTTTATTTTATAGTTAACAAAATTTCCTTATCGGTTAATTATATTTGTTTTTTTTTTGATGGGTTTTGGAACAATCATTGCATAAAATATTGCTGACATAATCCTAATCTTACTTACGAATCTGGATATTTATTTTAATGTATTGTTTATATTAAAATGGAATATCGACGATGGCACAAAAAGATCGTACCTGCAGTTTTTTAAATCTTATCTATTGAAAACGCGTCAGATCATGATTTATCACGTGATTTCTGTACAAGGACAGGCCGAGAGCACTGAATGTTAATTAATATCAGGAAAGTTGATAATTGTTGCGCTACTCATAATAAATCGAAAAAAATTACAATCTTTGTTCTCTGAATGTCATTTTAAATTTGCAACTTGATATAGTTGGTTCTGATTGGAATAATTTAACCACATTTGCAAGGAATCCTTTTAACATTGATAAATTTAGCACATGAAACACTTTGGGATGTTTCCCTAAAATTGTCCTTATATGTTAAACTTCACAACCCTCTGAATAAATGCAGTCAGTCGGTTGATTATATTATTTATATTATGAAAATAATTCGTGTGACGCCAATAAAGTTGGCCAATAATAATTTGATTTAATGGTCACATGAATTGGCAATATGTAATGTATAGACGTGTTCAGTTTTATTGTGGTGCGCCTGCACATCACGAATTAGCTCGTCAATTATTCCGGAAATTTCAAATCTTGACGGTTTTGGTATTGCTGTCACCAAAATATCACGTGCATAAAAATGGTAATTATTATCCTATATATTTCATACCTCTTCGGTTCAACCTTGGGTTTCTTCTGATGGATTACCATCATAACCATTATTATACTATTTGGGTTTTAATTTGATGTTTTAATAAAAATTTTCAAAAAAGTGGATAGAAAAAGATGATTTTTTTATTCTCTATGGAGTCACTGCACAATTATAAATGAATTATGTGATTCTCGACAAAAAATTTTTTTTGATAGTGTCATTTCAAAAAAATGGGGATAAAAATGACAGTCTCGAGTTCTAATCCGTGTATTCACAAGATCTTGGTGTCAAAAGCTTCTTCTCACGTCTTTTACTATGATATTTTGGGAGTTTGGTCGATATGATGTAAACCGCACAACATAGTAGCATATAATTGTGCGGTGTCCCTTCTCTATTAATTTGAATTCATTATCCTTTTTTTAAAGTATTAGTGTTTACGGTCCTCTCTCCCTTATTCCCTCAAGAGGAAATTTTTTTAAATGACACAAGAAAATTGTGATAGAAAAAAATAAAGTAACCTTAAGCAACTTTGGTTAGACTAATTTGCTCATAATAATAAAAAAATGTACAATAATAAATAAGTGATCAACAAATTGTTACATCAGTCGGTTGCTTTAAATTTATTTTAATTTAATGCATTTTATAATTCTTAAAAATATCAAATCATTTTCTTTTAATGATAATAATATTTCTTTGTTGCTAGTTACTAAAAAGTTTTATAAAATAAATTATTAAACAAGTATTGTTATTATTATCATCATTATTGTAATATTATAATATTTTAAATAAAACAAATCATGGCCGATGTTAATGTTTTCCCGAATTCTTCTGGAAAAAAGTAAGATCTTTAATAAGATTCAATAAACCTTTTATTTGCTTTATTCATTTATTTACTATTAACATATTTATATGAAAAGGAATGGTTTTTGGCGTCGTCCTACTTCTGCATTGCCTGGCAGGTAGATTATCATTGTTAATTATAAATATACTTTTTTTATGACATGTCTACTTTTTTTATACTTATTGGATTTACAATCGATTAGTGTTAAACCAGTAGAATCCAAGACTGGTGCTACAAATTTGGTCATTGGTGCTCAATACTCTTATAATGATATGTTGTCAAATGTTAATTCTGAAGGTCTAAGGTGATTGAGTTTTTATTTTCATTGACCAATCGAGTATACAATTAACCATAATTATATTTTTATTAATTAATCTTTTTTAATAGTCATATGTTATCACAACCGCCATCCAGCAACAAAATTAATAATAGTAATAGTAATAGTAATAGTAATAGTAATAGTAATAGTAATAGTAATAGCAGTAGCAATAATAGCAATAATAAAGTAGGAGATTTAAGTAACCAAGAAAATTCACAAGAGCCTTCTAAAAGTGATTTTTTTGAATTCTTGACCGAGACAAATGATGATTGGAATGATAAATCTGATGAAGAAGACTTATCCACAGAAAGAAATTTAAAAAATAAAGAGGTTTCATCATTATCATCATTAAATAATAATAATACCGACAATGACAAAGAGAAATCCAATGATTCGTCAGATTCGATTGCAGAAAGATTGGCACTTAACGACAATCAAACATCTAATGTTAAAAATGAAATTGCAGAAATCGTGCATGGTACATTTGTATATATATATATATTCATTCATTCGTTCATTCATTCATTCATTCATTCATTATTTACACACATATATAACAATCATATATATATATATATTTTTAAATATCACATAGATCCGATCAATTTAATAAACAATAAAAAAATTTATGGTTCTAAATCTACCGAATTTGTTAATGTTTTAACAAGTCCTAACGTTGATTTAGGTTGGTAGTGTTTTATTGGTACTTTTAAATTTATTTATTAAATTAAATTAGTTTGAACCAGTTTGAATGGTTTGATTCTTAAAAAAATTAAATAATTAAATTTTTTATTTATCTATCCTTGATATATTAATAGCCGAACTTAGGAAACTTAGTTGGTCGGGTATACCTGCTCAGCTGAGACCCATAACGTGGCAACTTTTACTTGTAGGTTTCAATATTATATATATATATATATATATATACGCTTCCTTAAATTTTTAATTAAATTATTTGTTCATTGTATAACAATTTATTAGGGTTATTTACCATGTAATACTGATCGCCGAGTTACAACTCTGGCGCGTAAAAGAAAAGAATATATAGATAGTGTATCTCAAGCTTACGCGAGAGGAATAGAAGGATTAGATCATATAATATGGCATCAAGTAAATTTTACTTATTGATAATTAAAAAATTTTTTAAAAATCTTTTTTGAATTGAAATAATGACTTTTGTGTACATCATTATTATCATTTTACTTTTAGATTCATATTGATGTACCCAGAACTAATCCAGGAATTCCTCTTTATCAATATGAAACAACTCAACAGGTTACTACTTGTATTCTCTCTAAAGTAATAATAATAACAAAACAATCACTTAGTTGATCTGAAAAAAATATTTAATCATTATCATGTAGTGTCTAGAACGAATTTTATATGTATGGGCAATTCGTCACCCAGCAAGTGGATATGTCCAGGGTATAAATGATTTGGTAACTCCTTTTTTCCAAGTTTTCCTCTCTGCCTATATAGGTATATATTGTATATATATATATATATTTATTTATTTTTATTTTTATTTATTTATTATTGTTTATTATTTATTATTTATTATTTATTATTTATTATTTATTATTTATTTATTAAAAATTGGAATTAACTCCAAAACATACTTATTTGTTACCTGCAATATAAACTTTTATTAGATGATGATAATCCAGAAAATTACGATCCAGGTAATCTTCCTAAAGAAGTATTAAATGTAATCGAAGCGGATAGTTTTTGGTGTTTATCTAAATTACTTGATGGTATTCAGGTATGATTTACATAGTATAATCCTATTATTACAGTAAAATAAAAAAGTTATTGGTAATTTTTTTCCACTAAATAAATAAATAAATAAATAAATAAATTTTGCTTTAATAGGACAATTATACATTTGCACAACGTGGAATTCAACGACAAATTATTACGTTAAAAGAATTAATAAATCGAATTGATGGTATATTTAAATACATATGAATATTATAATATCATTTATATGAGGTATGATATATATATACACACACACACATATATACATTAACTATTTAAAAATAATTTTTAGCTCCATTAGCTGCACATTTACAAGATGAAGGAGTTGAATTTATACAACTAGCATTTCGATGGATGAATTGTTTATTGATGCGAGAAATGTCACTTAGAAATACCATAAGAATGTGGGATACTTATTTGGTACGAGCCAATTAATTAATTGATTGATTGATTGATTGATTGATTGATTGATTGATTGATTGATTGATTGATTTTGTTTTATTTTTAATTAATTAAAAAAAAGGCTGAAGGACCAGATGGATTTTCAGAATTTCATTTATACGTGTGTGCTGCATTTTTAGTTAAATGGTCAGAAAAGTTAAGGTCATTAGATTTTCAGGTAAATAATAAATAAATAAACAAATAATAAATATTTATTTTATTTTTAATCAATTAATTATTTTAATTTAGGGAATTATGATGTTCTTACAATCATTACCAACTTCTAATTGGACCGAAAAAGAAATAAAAATTTTATTATCTGAAGCATTTGTATGGAAATCCTTATTCCATAACGCACCAAATCATTTATCAAGAAATTCATAAAAAAATATATTTATTATAATTTATTTACTTTCTTTTTTATTTTATAAAAAAATCTTTTTTGGTTTGTACAAACAATAAATTCAATATATTTAATTTTGTAATTAATTAAATTATTAAATTATAAATTATTATTATTATTATCACTATTACCGTTACTACTATAATAATAATATTAATTATTATAATAAAAATGAATTAATTTAATGTTTTTGATTCTTAATATACTACAACCGTTTAACGTTTATATTAATGTCATTGCAATTAATTATGTCATCCATTCGTAAACATCGTACATAATCACACCATAAATCTAATGTTAAATATTTTTATTAATTTTGTGTTTATAAAAATTGCATTTATTTATAATAATAATAAAAAATTATTTTTATTAAAAAAACTAAAAACCGATTAAATAATAAATTACGATTTCCGTTAGAAACAAATCCTTTGATAACAATTGGGTAGTGGATAATATATGGTAGTGATGTATGATTACCACTATTAAATATTAATATTAATATGTAGGTATAAACTGATAACGTATCTCGGATTACACACAACAATTAAGTGATATTATCTGCAAGAACCATGCCGTATTGAACTTGTCCATATGTAAATCACCCATATTTACACTATTCACCATTCTGGCCACCGCGGTTCACCCGATAGTGACAGAAGTGGTGCATACAGGATCTTGGACAGTCATATCAGAGGTTACATGGATGGCTAAAGCTCAATTTTATATAGGTTTTTTAAGATGATCTTTCCATTTTTAATAGCTGTCCTCTGATATATCCTATGCATATTATTATTAATATATCCCAGATATTCAAAACTCGTTTGCAATAATAAATAAATAAATTAATAAATAAATAAAAATTCATGACGATGATCCTAAAAAAACCATTAAAATTATCGTTTGGATTTTTTAGACAAGTGATTGTTGAAAACCTTTTTGAATTGATTATATAATATATAAAGATATTCTGCTATTCAAGTTTAGTGGTTTTATGCATGGCGCATAAAGAAAATTTCTCTTTATTAGATATATGAATTTCAATTGGATATCATAATCCTCAATTCCCTCGATCATGTTTTTTTAAATAGTTACATGAATCGTGAGACAGGTAGGTAACTTTGATATTAACCTAATTAGAATAATTGAAAATGCATGCATTAACGATGATAAAAAAGGTTGAAAGGTGAATGGACGTTGTTTCTACTGTCGTGTTAATTTAATTGAAAAAAATTGTCAATAGATTTTTATTTTTCTGGTGCCACCAATTTTTTAAATCATGTGTAATTTCACATATAAATAATAATAAACAATTGTAAAGGTTTCACAAAATATATTTCTCTTTCACTTTTTCTATTGTTACATCATTGTTATTGTTATTGTAAATAACAAAAACGAATTAATTTCAATCGATTTAAATCGTACGATATTTGAAATTTTTTCATTGACCCTTTATCAGTAATTATTTGTATATAAAAATAAAAATACCTTGGAAAAAACCTTTCGAATGTTACACAGAACCAATTGAATAATGTCATATTCAGTATTCAGATAGAAGGAAGTTTTTGACAAAAAAAGAAATACGTTTAGCAAAACAAAACAGCGCCATTTCTCGTGAATGCAGATCTGTCAAATGCTTTTGGTACAGGTAAAAGTAATGTTGGTAAGATTTTAAAGATAAAGGAAAATTGGCTTGTAATTGGTGATGATTCTGATTCTTATGATGCTGATAAAAAGAAAAAAAGAAATTAATGATCAAGCGTTGGCTATGCAAATATAGATATTGGTGGTAAAATATTAAAAAGGCATAACATTAAAGAATACATGAAGCTAGTAGTGCCCTATTTTAGAATTGCCATCACACAGAGGACAACTAGAACATATTACGAGTCAATGTCAAATTTCCTGACAGATTTATTTTAGCAATTGGAGCCTTCTAGAGTGCTACCCACTGAGCCGGTAGCTTGAAGAAACAAATAATAACTATAACGCTAACTTGTAATGCTAATGGAACAGAAAAATTGATCCATAAATATGGACATCCAAAAGCAACCAAAAGACATTTCGGAAATATATAAATATTAGATGCAAACTTATCTTTGATGATTATCTAAAAAATATTTAAATAATGAAATAGAAACTTTTGCCATTATCAATTAAATAATTCTTCTGTTCATTCTCTTTTTGAATCAATAGATTTTTAACTAACCAAATACCACTACATTCTTAAAATCACGTGACACTGGAACAATTAACTAAAGCTCCTCACAAGCTGGACTTACGCGGAGCCTTACAATTAACAACTTTAAGATAATTTTTTAATAGAGGAAGAGATAACCAAAAATTACAATTAAATTTACAGCAAGAGCTTGGGAAAAGGTTACCAGTCAAATTATGATCAACTGTTGAAAAAAAACTTGGTATGCCTGATATTGACAGTGAAATTGACAATTTTAAAATTTATCGCATTTATTAGTCCTATATCTGCACCTGAATGCATCATAATTGATGAGATAATTCCAATGATATATATTCCAAAGAGCAAGAAGAACTAATTTGTCATCATCGTCAGTTATAGTTTAAACCTGTACAATAAGAGCGCGCAGTATTATCGATTTATATGACGATCAACGAGATTTTAGTTGGTTCTATAATTGATGCCTTTTCAGAGTGAACGCCTAGTTTTTGGTACATTTCACAAGTAAATAGAATGACGTGCAGAAGGCTTATAATTATTCATTCATCTTGAAAGACTTTTTAAAAATAACTGCTACTAGAATCTAAGCCTGTATCCCTCACCATCACTTATCACATTTCTTGATTCGTTATCGATTTTATTGCTTGATTCATTAATTGATTCGTTATCAAATTTATTATTTTTATTATCATAATGAGAAGCTTTTAAAGAAACTTTTTTTTCTTCTCAGAAAAAGTTATTTAAGTTGGTTTTCCTTTTTGTTGAATGTCGGCATACTCAATACAAAGAAAGAAATAATGTAAATTTGTTAATGGTTGACAAAATTCAGGTGAACCATTCATTATATAGTTACTCAAATTAAAGTTGCAATAACTTTTTTAATTATGATTGTTCAAACCCAAAATTTTTTATAGAATATTTTTGGCATTCAAAAGTACTGCATGAAATTGGCGGGGACCAAGTGACCCGAGCTCTTCAAATTACTAATACTAATGTACTAAATGCCACAATTCTTTATAAACAGTGAATCTCGATATAACGATTATTTGGGAACCGGGATTTATTAGCAAATCCATTATATCGAGACTTTTATTAGGCACTCGCTAAAACTCACCCGTTGTGTTATGGTTATGATGGTCTTCCCTGTTACTGATTTATTATTACTTTTGGTGATAATTCCATATTTAAAGTTGGTGCCTGAACCTGATTTGAAATCCTGCAAGTTGATTTTTTAATACATAAAGTTCCAATTCCCTCAATTTTAATGGTTAAAACTTAGTTTTATTATTATTATTATTATTCTTAAATAGTTTGTAACCAGTATTAAAAATTTAAGACCTTATTATTGTTTATATTACTTAACCTCTTGGGTGATAAATCTTTAATAAAAACGTTATAAGCATTGATTGTAATATATATTTAAGTTTTAATGGTAAGGCGTTAAATAAGGGGATATTATTTCATAAAGCCCATTTAAAGCGACATATGGTTTAACTTTAATCTCATAGAGTTTAGGGTCCTTGGCATATACACTGCCCGGACAAAAGTTTGTGGACGATGTTTTTCGTTAATTACGCAAAATTCTACATAATAGAAATACATAAAATTTTAATGTTAGATAGTCTAGGTTCTTGCTCGTTTTCATATAAATTTTGATGATTTTTGTATTTTTAATACTTTATTAATTAAAAAAAACGAAATACTTTTTTTTGAAAAGATTTTCAAAAAATCAATTGAAAAAAGACCAACTAATATCTAATGGGCCACCCATCATCAGAAATGCATGGCTCAATCAATTTCTCTTGGCATGCTTTCAATGAGTTTTTCTAAAGCTTCGTAAGGTATTTTTAACCATTCTTCTTTCACTGCAACTTCCGATTTCGATTTATTTTTTGGATGCGTTACATGTTTTTTAGCCTCCTTTTGCCAATCACAATTTAGATCTAGGAAAAAATAACGAAAGAAATAAAATCTAGATGTATTGAAATCACATGTTTTATTTTCCAAAACTATGTGATACAATTTTAAATATTTTTATTATGTAAATTTAAAATTCATTAATAAGTACTAGAAACATCAAAATTTATATGAAAACGTACAAGAATCTAGGCTATCTAATGTTAAAATTTTATGTATTTCTCTATTATGTAGGATTTTGCGTAATTAATGAAAAACATCGTTCACAAACTTTTATCAAGGTATATATATGTATTAAAGGGAAAAGAATATTTTTAAGAATACTTGTTAAAATGTATAGTTTCAACAAACATTTAGGCATTTCAACCGTTGAAATATATTCGTCAAGGACGTTTTATTTGCCATAATGCTGAAACATGTCGAAATGTTTAAAGTCTAAATGTACATTGGAATGTCTAAATATAGCCAAAATGTTAAGCTGTATAAATATGATTTAAATGATATTGACCATTTACAAGTTACGCTATCAACAAAATCTTCGCTCCTTACATTGCGTTAAATTCTTCATCACGCATATTCTGGATCGCAGAGATTGAATATTGGACATTTTCAACCAACTGTTTATCTTAAAGTCTATATAATGAATATTTTTTATTGTACTGTATATATGCTCTCATTTCTTGTGATCATTCGCAGAACTACTACAATATAATAATAACCTCATTACGACTCAATTTTTCGTAAATATAACAAATAATAATACGTGATATTAATTTGATTTAGATATTTTAATATTGATTAAATATTTAACCACGCTGTCTGGCGGTTTATTAGCACTGGACAATATTTAGGCATTTCGACATCAATTTAGATTTTCGACAGCCTAAATGTCGAACGACGAAATATTTCGATAGAAGCTCAAACATTTTGACTAACAACTCTCTACACAAGGATATGCTGTTGATAATCTAAGACATTATCCTCAACTTAATTCTTCATCTAACCTTAATTTCTGTTGATGAATTGATTAATTCAATATTAATTACTATTATTATTATTATTATAATTTCCGTAAATATCAGCAATTTCACTCTAAACTTCCAAGATGTTCGACAAATTTTCTAATGCTATTCTTCTTCATTTTTTACTGTGATTATCTTAATACGCTCAAATCTTTAATTTACAAGTAAAAATCTAAATAAAGTTGTATGTAATAACAATGGAATACAATTTTATTTTCGAGCACAGTGTCTGACCCGTCAGGTTGTAAATGTGTTTTTATAAACTGGCTTGCACCCTATATAGAATTGGTGAAACATAATAAAAATTTATAACTTTATTTAAGGTTCATTTATATGTATAGATAATAATACATATTATCATATTATTAACTGAAAACCTTTCCCCTTTATTTTTTTTGTAATGTATCGTATGTATCGTATGGATAACGCACTCTGTTTTCCTATTTTATTTACATAATACTTTTCTTGAAACAAGATTATTGCTATTGTGAGATGAATATGCAGTTAAAAAACTTGATTATATAATATTTTTGTCTAATTTAGGATTAATAGCCTTAGTCTAGAACCATTATTAAATGGCAATCATTATTCATAATCACCAAAATTTATGGTGTGAAACATATTTCTTCAAAGAAAATAAAGTTTTGTTGATTTTTTGTTTATACCATTGTCAAAAAACCTATCTAAAGCCAAGAATATGCAACATGTATCATCGTTGATTGGCGAAATGCGAATTATATAAAAATCAATATTTCTTAAAGTAATAGTAATAAAACATTAAAATTCGATTGATCTAGAACCCCATTTTTTTTATCTAAAAAAATAACAAACTTAAAAATATTTAATTCTCGATTCATTATAAATGGAAATTATCGAATGGTAAAATGCGGGTTAACAATAATAATTTAATCAATAGCCAGAATCCTGAATCATTATTTAATTGTAGAATTTTTAAATGACAAAACGTCCCACTTAATTGTAAATCCAGCTTCGCATTATGGGCTAAATGCAAGAGAATGAAGAGTAAAAGTGAGACACAACCAAATTGATTTACTACTATTAAAGTCTTTGAAGCATTTCAATATTAGAAATTATATTGAAATAATAATATAATTAGAATTGATTGATCATTTAAAACAAACATAATTGGGAGTACATTTATTTATTATATTTATATAATAATTAAAGTAATTTTTTTTAAAATTATACTGGTTTTTATTACTGCTATTAATACATATTATTACTATCAATATACTACTACTATTATGCAACATCATTGCATTAATTAATTTTTTTTCTTTTCCAAAAAAATAATCTATGGCAAATGAATAATTGTTATGCGAAAATTATTATTTAACACTAGTAATTGATAGATAATATTTGACTTACAGTAAACGTTTGTCGATGTGTACACCTTAACAAACGTTTAACTATTGTTTAAAAAAAAATTTTTTTTTTTACCAGTAATAGAATATCAAAATATTCTATATAGTTGTTGATATTACTGTAATAATTACTACTGTTAACATACTACCCTGGGTCATGCAAGCCCCCTCCCTATCGGGGATCCGCCAAGGCTTATATGTATAACAACTAATATACTGCTATTAATAAAAGGCATTGTATACAATATTGTATTAATTAAATTTTTTCATTTCTAAAAAAAACAGTGTAATTGTTACGCGACCACTATTATTAATAAAATAAAAAATTTATCACCATCATTATTTATTCGAAAAGTAAAAATTATTAAAGAATGTTTCATTTTAAATAAATAACATTTTTTTAAAAAAAATAATTAATTTTATACCAGGAATCCACAGCTCCCCCAAAGCGAACTATTATTTATTTTGAAATAATAAAATAGATAATTTTTACATTTTTAAGAGACCAAAATTCCTATCTATGTAATGGTGAAATTGATAAATTCATTTTTCGAAATTTCAAGACCACGCATGAATTAATTAATGTTATACGCAGCACGGACTCGGACCCGGGACATATCTGTGTCTTCTCAATATTAATATTAGGCGGGGACATGTCCCGTGTACAATGATTATAAATAGAAAATTTACTATTACTATGTTTTACTAAGGTATCCGCAAACTACCTTTAACTTCACAAAGTTTTTTTGAAATAACAACAACAAAAAAAATTTTTTATTACTATATGATTGGATACATGCTGAAAAATGGGTTTTGTGTTAATTTTCGTGTCATGAAAACTATTTTTTTAGTATATTAATATTAATATATTAAGAGAGGCTCGGAAATAATTTATCCTCGCCGATCATTATATTAATATATATATTTTTTCTAACGTAAAATGAGTATTTATCTATTATTCAAATGATATGGCTATTTAATTATAAGCAATACAAAAAAAAACAGGATGGGCAGATATATTATTTGCAATAATTAGATCATTTTGGGATTTTATAGATAACTTGCATTTTAAATTAGCATTAAATTTGATTAAATAGATTTTGGTTCTTGTATAACAAGTTGATCACATAAACCAAGTAATCCAATACCTTTTAGAATAGGCAACTTTTCCAAACATCAGTAGGAGTTGTTCCAGCATGTGTAGTTCTAGTACGTGTATAAACGAATTTTCCTTGAAAATATATATTAATTTGACAATTTTGTCATTTATTGATTGATATATCAAAGATTTTTTTCCAGAGTATCTGTAATGAAAAGGTGAACAATGGCCAGAACCTGCAAATTCGACTCTTCTTCATCTGAGCTACCAAATGCTGCTATAAGGCTCCGAACAAATCAAATCGAATTTTGAGTGATTTGATTCGATTTGATTCAAATTCAAAAAAACTGAATTCGATTTGATTCGTGACTCGATTCGAACCAATTCGAATCAAACCGGATTCCTAAATTTTTCTTAATGTCATATTAAATACAGTGAATCTCAATGTAGTGTACCTCAATTTAATGGATAATAACAGATTGAGGTTTAATAATAATAATAATAAAATTCTTTTCAATATAACGGATTTCTCGATATAGTCATAACGGATAGACACATAATAACAAGAAAAATTTTATATGTTTTTATATGTGAAGCAAAAATTTTTAAAAATCCGTTATGGTAAGAATTTAATTATTATTATTATTTATATATAGTCTGTTGTGACAAGGTTAATAACGGATTTTTAGAAAAAATTTTCTACGCCCAAATTATCTGCTAAACCAAGATTGTGTATATTTTAAATTTTTTTAATTGATAAAGGATATTATAGCCGAAACTGTTTTTGAAAAAAAGATAGTTTCGTCCAATACATATAATAAGTATCTACTTTTATTTTAAAACTCCCAATTTCAGCCATTAAAATTAGTTTCGTCAAAGTTTAGGCCAATTAATTTCGGCAATTTTGGCCCACTAAGTGTAGTTTCGGCCACCATTACTAGTTCTAACCAGTTCAAATCAAATTGAATCGAATCAGTTCGAATCAAAAATTAGGTGATTCGATTCGATTCGAATTCGAATTTGATTGATTCGTTCGGAACTTTATGCTGCCACAAGACTTTAATACCATTAGTAACAATTTCAAATGGAAAAAATAAAACATTTACCTGTAGTTTTTCAACAAATATTTTATCATCAAAACCCAAAATGCTTGGTCCAGAATAATGTGTTGCTTTATCAAAAAATTTTATAATTTCCATTTACCACTTCACTTGATGTTGAATAAACCATTGCATCATTATCTCGTTATCTGCCTCAGATAGATAACCAGGCTTTATACCATTACTTGTATTTACAACTGTTCGAATAATATATTCTTTTTTATTGAGCTCAATCTTAATTCTCATATTGATTCTTATCGGATAACATATTTTTGTATTTTATTCATCAATAAAATCCCATTACTAAATGGCAAATGGACTATGGTGGATATCTTGACCAATTTCGCCAGGTTTTAAAAGTATTTTTTGACATTGAATTAACAAGCAGAAACGCAGATTTGAGAAAAAAGTCCCTCGATTTATATGAAAATGATCTCCGATTAATAGACGGATCGTCAGATTAATTAGATAAACCTTTTTTTAATAAAATATATTAAATCGATTTATGAAAGGAATTAGGTATAGTTTTTTTTGTTGAAGTAGGATAATATTAAAATTATAAAATCAGAATCAAAAATTAATAGACTTGTAAATGTTGTTAGGAATCAAGAATATATTAATAAAGATGTCATTTTTAACCAAATTAATAATGCCAATGACTTTCTCCACAAAAATTAATAATTTGAGATCAAGACTCACAATTGGATCAACAATGTTTAATAATAATAATCAATATGGTTTAAATGGATATTCAATGATTAGTCGTGGAATGAAAGTTAGATCATCTGTTAAAAAGTTTTGTGATGGATGTTCAACAGTTAAAAGACGTGGTAAAATTTATGTTATTTGTAAAAAAAATAAAAAACATAAACAAAGACAAGGTTAATCATGACAATAATTATAGATAGAAATGGTAATAATCTTAACCTTTGATCACAATAATAAAAGATCAAATAAATTTATTCATTCATCTTCATTAATTATTTTTTTAAATTTCTACAAAAGTATCATTATTAATCCATGAATTTCCTCCTTCTCTCAAGCAACGTTCATTTATCTCACTTCTAATAGTTTTAACAAGTTCTTTAACTTGTTCTTCAATTTTTTGTGCACAATTTGTCATTTCTGTTAAATTCATCTCTGAACTTTTTGAGCAATAATTGCTTAATAACATTTCTTGATTAATCTTGATTTCCATTAATTGTGATGCTAATTTGTCTTTTTTTTGATAATAAAATATAAGTGAAATAATATATTACAAGTGTTATTATAGTGTCATTATTTATTTACCTGATTTATCATCAATATCCATCATATTAGCATCACCTTTATTAGCATCATTTTTACTCTTTATTATTGTTAATTCATTCAATCTGGTTAACATTGCTGCTTCTACAAAAAATATTACTTCGGGTGATTGACATGAGATTTTTAATTCAACTTCAATAAAATTTTTATTTTTGCATTGATTATCATCATCTTTCATCATTACTATTAAACATTTTTTTATGAATACCAAATTATTATTATCAATTAGTAATTATATATTATTATTTACCTTTACTTAGATTTATTGTAACAGGGTCTAAACTTAAAGGTGTAATGAATATTGCATGATCTGCTGATTTTATGATATTCTTTAATTGATCTCTATATAAATGAAATAAATAATTAATTCATATGTGGATTTCTTCATTTAAAGAAAAAACACTCACTCTTCAAGATATTCTCCTAATAATGTGCTTAAACATTTCTTCCATGTTTTAATCAAATCTTCAACATCATTAAATGTTGCAGTAGTACTACATTTGTCATTTTGACTAAATGGTGATGATGGTGATGATGACTTTAAAAAGAATTTAATAATTGCTGTATTGATATTTAATGAAGAAATGAAATGTGAAGTTGATTTATTTTTTGTCTAAAAAGAAATTTTATAAAATTTAATTATTAATTATTAATTTATCAATATAATTATTTACACACATATATACTCTTATAATTATTAAATAATAAAATCAATTGATTACCTCAATTCCATTTTTTATATAATTATTTTCATTAATCAATTTTTCCAAATTTTTTCTAAATTCGCTTCTAGTTGAACAGAAATCAGCTTCAAGTGAAGGAACAAAATCCAATGAACCTTTTTTATAAATCTTGTTTTGTTCTTTTAATTTTTCTAAAATAAATTCTGGACAAGGTTTTATAAAATCTAGAATATCATATTGGAATTTTCCCAAAGAAAAATATTCTGATTTTGCTTTTAATTTTTTAAAAAAAAATTTAGTAAAGAATTATATTAGTTATTATTATTATTATTATTATTATTATCATCTAAAAAACTTATATATATATAAAATTTTTTATACATTTATTAAGTTTTTCATTAAAAATATTATTTGGAACTGGAAGTGAAAATGTCAAACCAAGATTAATCATTATAGGAAATTGTAAAAATCTTAAATTTATTTCTACATCATGTTCCCTATAATAATAATAATAATATAGATATTAAATAAATAAATAATTTTTCGGCAATATTTTTGAAAAATAAAAAAAATTTACCATATTGATGTCATATCAGATAATGAGATGGAATAAGTTAAAGTCTGTAATGGTTCTTTTGGTAGTTCATTTGACTCACTGTTATTATTAAAAGTTTTACTATCTTTTAAAGCAACAATTACTATCAAATAAAAAAAATTAATACAATTATTAAAAAGTTAACCTAATTTTTAATTTTCATATAAAAAAACTTACATGACCAGTGTTTAGACCAATCAATTCCTAATCTATTCTTTAATCTTATTTTTAAAAAAGTTTTGTTTGTTATACTACTTGTCAATAATGATGATAAAAATATAGGGCTACATTCAACTTTAATAAAATGATAATCATCACCATTATTGCTATTGCTATTTATTATAATATCATCTTTCTTTTTTTTAATTTTATGTAAATTATTTAGTACATTATTTCTTATAATTTGTGCAGAATTTAAATTCTATTATTATTATTTTAAAAAAAAATTAATACAGATATTAATATTATTATTAATAATAATAAATCTAATAAGACAAATAAATAGAGTTTTTACTTGAATAAGTTTTTCATATTCATTTTGCCTTGAGGAACATTTTGCTATGGAATTCAATTGTTTTCTGATTTGTCTTTTTAATTGATTGGAACTTAAATTTTGAAAATTTATATTGGAACTAGCAATAATAATAAAAGATAAGCAAGTAAATTCATTAGTAACAATAATAATTTGTTGTTGTTGTATTCAATTATTTAAATGATAATGACTAACTCTGTAAATGTAAATTTTCCAAAAATAAATCTACCATCTTGAAATATTCCACATAATATTCCACCATCATCAAATTCATTTAAACAACATATTCTAACACATCCGTTTGGAAAATCAATGAAATCAGGATTTAAAGTGATAAATTGTTCTATAAATTTTTAGAAAAAAAAAATATATATATATATATGAAATACTAAAAAAAATAAATGTTATGACATTCTAATTGATTAATTGATTATTACCATTTTTGTAAATCACTTGATCAAAATTTAAAGATATTATTTGTCCTTTATCAACTGACATGATCGATCTATTCTAAAGTAATCACTTTGGTATTAACATATATAGATATATATATATACTTGCACATGTATAATACTTGACAATGTATTTCCTACCTTATAAAGAAAAGATGAATGAACAGTATTTGGAACATGATATTCTTTATATGCAATTGATGCAATAGTAGAATCCTGTTTTGAAGCAGAATCAATGGTAATCAAAGTGATTGTACCCTCTTCACTAAAAAATAAATAAATCAGTCAAATATTTTTGCTTTTTTCTAACAATGCAATAAAATAATTAGTTACCCAACTATAATAAATGCATTATGAATATCATCTGAATTTCTCCTTGTAAAGTATAAAATACTAGATTCTGGAGTACTTTCAAATTTTAAACATATTGAATATATAGCTTGAATTGGTTCCTTTTTTAAAAAAAAAGTTTTAATTTAATAAGCTTATATTATTCAAAAAATTTTTTTAAAAAAAAAGGCCCTCACATTTAATGTAGTAAATGCTTCTGGAACAGAGTTTAGTGTTTGAAATGTGATTAATCCATCTGAATAACCAGTTAAGAATATCTTCTCCTGTAAACTAGAATATATATATCTTAATTAATTTTTCTTTTTTATCATTTTTTTCACAAATGTTTCTAATTTTAATTACTTTTCCAATCCAAATATTAATGAAGCAAAATCATGATTGATTAATGATATTGATGAATCTGCTGACTTTTTTCCTTTTAAAATCTTTGAATCATATGGATAAAGTGTTGAATTTATTGTTATTAAAGAAAATATATAAATAAATATATTGTATGTATATAATAAATTGTTAAGGATATCAATTAATTGACATTTAAATTTTTGATCTTTGACTGATTCTTGATTAATTGAATAATTTAAACTATTTGAATTTAGAGATTTATAATCATCATTCATTGATAAAAATTCCATCTCACCATTCTCACATCTAGTTAAAATACCATGAACATTTGAAATATCATATGGCATTAAGTAATATATATTACTCTATTAATTAACACAAAATTTGGGCATGAGTAAATTATATTTATGATGAATATTTTATAAAAATTATAAAAATATTACTTTGGTATATTTGTAAATAATGTCTTTTTCATAGAATTCAATTGGATGCATTCTTTTAGAGACCGGATTTAATCCAGTAGTATCAGATGTGAATGTGGATGATTGATTGTTAAGTGTATCAAATGTTCTTTCACTATAAACATAACATATATAATCAATATTAATAATAACAAATATTCTATACTATATTAAATTAAATTTTATAAAATAAACCTTTTCTCTCTCTTTATATGCGACTCAACTCTCCAAAAATTCCCATTATCATCAAGAACTATACAAGTAATTATCCAATCAAACTTATTTACTTCTTTACTATTACTATAGCTATGATTTGATGAAGAATTTACAAGTGTCACATCAATGATATCAAAAGGAAATTTCCAGATTTCTTTTAAAATATTCTTATAAAATAAATGAAGTCTATTTGGTAAAATTTTAATAATAATTATTATATAATCTTGATCTTTTTTATTGAATGGTTTTAAAAAAATATTTTTAATTGTTGGTGTTGGAAGTCGATATGAAGTTTTAATTTGAATTTCCATCTTTGAAATTATAAACATTTAATCACGTGAATTATTTATTGCCACAATTTTTTACTCCTAAAAATAAGATTATTTATTTAACAAACCTAAACAGTAAATATTCTTTATAGAGTTCATTATTTAATATATTTCCTTAATACTAATAAAAATAATATAATTAATCTATATAGTGAGTGTGTTGATTGAGACTACTGTCGGTGACATTGTTATAGATCTTCATACAAAAAGGTGTCCACAAACTTCTTTAAATTTTATTAAATTATGTAAAGTTAAATATTATAATTTTTGTTGTTTTCATAATGTTCAAAAGAATTTCATGGTCCAAACCGGAGATCCAACAGCTACTGGTAAAGGAGGTGAATCAATATTTGGTATATTGCATGGTCCGTCACGAAAATATTTCCCAGCGGAAATTCATCCTAAACTAAAACATAAAAAAATAGGAACTGTCTCGATGGCTGTTGCAAATGATGATGGTGGTTCATCATCATCATCAATGACAGATAATACTGGTGTCAGTGGTTCCCAATTTTTTATTACAACAGGTGAAGATCTTGATTATTTAGATGGAAAGTATACAGTGTTTGGTGAAGTTGCTGAAGGATTTGATACACTTGAAGAAATTAACAATACTTATTGTGATGAATCTGGTAGACCATACAAAGATATTAGAATCAAACATACAATAGTGCTAGATGATCCTTTTCCTGATCCTGATGGTTTGATCATTCCTGATAGGAGTCCTGAACCAACAAAAGAAATGTTGGAGACAATAAGGATTGGCGAAGATGAAAGTATAGAACCAGAACTTCCGCCCGAGGAATTGGAAAAACAACAACGACGAACGGAAGCTCAGGCTGAAGCATTGACATTAGAAATGATAGGTGATATACCTTTTGCTGAAGTTAAACCACCTGAAAATGTATTATTTGTATGTAAATTAAATTCAGTGACAAGGGATGAAGATTTAGAAATGATTTTTTCACGATTTGGCCCTATTAGTAGTTGTGAAATTATTCGTGATAAGAAAACTGGAGATTCTTTATGTTATGCATTTATTGAATTCGAGGATAAAGACGATTGTGAAAATGCTTATTTCAAAATGAACAATGTGCTGATAGATGATAAAAGAATCAAAGTTGATTTTTCACAATCAGTTTCTAAACTTCATCAAGATTGGATTTCTACTAAAGTTAGGAAAAAAGTTGATGGCAGTAGCAGTGGTGGTGGTGGTTATGGTGGCTTTGAAGGTTTAGAAAAACGTAAAAGATATCGTGAAGATGGTCCTCTTATACACCCAAGAAAAAAATAAATTGCAAATTTATATTTATATTATATTTTTTAAAAATATTGTAGTGTCTGTAGTAGTTATTCTACATAAAATTAATATTAATAAACAATAACAAATCTTTTCTAATTAATTAATTAATAAATAAAATATGTAATGGTGTTATTGATTAACACATGCATTCAACATTAGGTTTAAAAATATATTTGTCATCACCAGATCTTAATTTTAAAATAACTTTACTCAACCATTCTTGACCTTGCATTTCTATTAGTCTGCTAACAGTTCTTTCAAATGCAAAAATTTCTTCACCTGTAAATATAGGATTTGATTTGTGTTCATCATAACTTAAACCTAAATCATCCAATAACGAATGCTTATGATGTATTGTTGTTATATAACGCATCTATTAAAGTAATGAATCTTTTATGATAAATACACTCATTCTCTTATTTGTTCAATCAGAATATTTTTTTACAAAAAAATTATGCTTCCAATTAAAAACTTTCATAATATAATAACTCAAACTTTATCATCAAGAAACTTTTTAATTCAAAGACATCAAATACCTGATATAAATTCAATATTAATACTACCATCGCCATCAGCAATTCACCATCATCAAACTACTTTAAAAGATTGTCATTGTTGCTGTTTGCTCTGGAATTTTTCAAAATATAAAGATTTCATTGCAACTGGAACTAATCAAAAAACTCTGTAGAATCTCAAAAGACATCACAGCCTAACACAAATAATAGTCATGTCAGAACATCATCAAAAAACTATAGTGCCATTGTAGATAGTCCTGTTATTGACGAGAGTAATTTACGTTCACTAGAACTAAAACATCTTTCAAAAGATTTTATTACACAAAAAGGTATGTAAAATTTTCTATTCATTTTCTTTTTTTTTCTATTTTCTCTATATCTTTTTATATATGTGCGTGTGTTTAGATGGTCCTATTTCTAGATATAACATGATCGTTACTTCTGAAATTATTAGGGGTGATGTTTTCCAGTGTAGTATTATAGAAATACTTTAACATTTACATGATAATTTAAACGGATATGATCTACCTCTTATAACTGATTCTAGAGACAATGTTAATAATGATTCAATATTTGGAAAGTTAAGAATTCATCAGTTATTATTTATTTTCAATAATTTCTATAATTACTGTGATTATTTAATTAATAAAGTTGGATAAATTTTAGCTATCAAAATTATTTAGTGTATCAGATAAAAAACATATCTTTTAATAATATCAAAGGATTATATTTATACGGTGATGTAAGAACGGGAAAAGCTATGTTGATGGATCTTTTTACGATGCTTTGTCTGTTAAATGTAAATGTCGTGTACACTTTCACGCATTCATGCAAGATGTTCACAAACGTTTACACAGGTATAAATTAGCCAATTCCGCAGCATATGATCCAATTCCTCCTGTTTCAACTGATTTAGCAAACGATGCTATTGTATTGTGATTTGATGAATTTCAAATCACTGATATAGCAGATGCAATGATATTAAGACGTTTGTTCGAGTATTTGTTTGAGAGAGGTGTAGTTATCGTCACAACATCAAACTGCATCTACAAAAATGGAATTCAGCATAAAAGCGGACAATTTCCGAAAGGTTACACCTTTATCCCTCAGTTCGTAGGGATAGAGCCTCAGCCTGGGAAAAAATATGAGGGATATCAATCTTATCGATCTTTAGGTATCAGTCGGATAATTCACTCAAGATATACGGACCGGGTGATCAGAGATATATCCGTGCATTTATATTTATCCCTCGCCAGACTAAAGCTGTATCCCTCTGAACACAGGGATAAAGGTCAGACCTACCCAGAAATTGTCCGCATATGGTGAAAAGCTTTATACTGTGTATTGATTTGATAAAGGAAAAATGTAATGTGCACGCATAAATTCAGGAACTGATTATTGAAAGATGTCACATAAAATAACAACAACAAGTACTTATTTCACGCTGTTGAACAAACAATCAAAATCAGAAATCAATAAAATGCTTAAAAGATTGACAACAGGCAAGCAAGTCAATGAGGCTAAGTTGGAATTATGGGGTAGATATTTTACAATACCAGAATGTCTTTAAGTTTGAAAATGAAGCTAAAAATAGAATCAATCATGTTATAAATTTGGCAAAAATAATATTTGTGACACAAAAAAGATAAATGTGATTAGTTTTTTTGCAATTTCAATTTTATTGAGAACTTCACAATAATTTATATTTTTAATACAATTGGTTGATTGATTCGAAGTCGAACCTCACTATCTAGAATATCAATGGAAAATGGTCATAATAGTAAAATATTGTCAATTATTATTGGCTTACCAAAAATGGTACCTACTTCTAGGGTGGGTGATCAATTCAAAGAATATTTTTCTAGTCAGGTTTACTATTAATATAATGATAAGTATCCTTAAAATTTTGCCTAAAAAGTACCCATTATATCTTAAATTTAAATTTCATTGGTTAAAATTACTTTCAAGTGACATTTCTAACTATAAATTAGTATATGGTACACGTCACCTATAAACATCAAAAATGGTCACCTGACTTAAAAGCTTTTATTAACAAATTCAAAATTTCGGACTAAAATTCTTTCCATAAAAAGTAAGTGATCACTGATAATTTTCATTAGTTTATGTCGCACCAATAAAAATATCCATTTTTTTTTTAATATTATTATTTTATAAAATGCCAAGACCATCTAAAAGAAAATTACACACAAGAAACCTAGTAAATAGTAAAGAAAGAAATTCTA
>CAJVPN010000313.1:0-32025 GCA_910592215.1 Entrophospora candida
TCTATATACCACTTAATATTAAGAAAAAACAAATATAACAAATGGGGGATTTTAATAATCACATTACTAAATTTTGAACCCTGAATCCTTGGTAATACCAATGTTCACTTTGTCTGGTTTTGTTGCAGCATGCCCCATATAGAAAAGCAGCCTCAGGGAAATGTCACATGACTATTAGTGGATCCATCCAAGTTCAAATTAATTACGGATCATGCAGCATTGAAATATTTAAACAACATGAAGGAACTGAAAGGAAAATTAGCTCGTTGGATTATGACATTACAATCATATAATTTCAAAGTAGAACATCGATCAGGAAAGAAGCATCAAAATGTAGATGCAATGTCTAGAATAAAAACGGGATACTGGGATTAATTAATTAGATGGAACATTTTAATTAATTAGTATTATATATACCACTTTAAAAATAAAAATAATAATTATTATTATTAAATTTTGATCCCTGTAATACCGTGTGACACAATGATCACTTTGTTACAGCATGCCCATGTAAGATTTTACCAATAATAAATAGTGCCAAATAAAAAAAATAATAATTAAATAATACTCGATATGGCTACTATTACTGAGCCTCAAAAGGTACATTAAAATTTTTTAAAAACAAAAGTCAAATAATAATACAACTCCGTCTGTTTATAATGAATGTTAATAATGTAATTTAATGAAATCTATCATTCAATAATACATTAACTATTGCGATAACGATGATGATAATAATTTTTTAGGTCACCCTCAATGGCTATGTAGGGTTTGATAGTATTACTCGACAAATTGAAAAGAAGTTACTTAAACGTGGTTTCCAATTCAACATTATTGTAGTTGGTAAATTTGATATTTTTTTATTGTTGTTTTCGTTATTTTATTTATTATTTTATCAACAAAGGAATTTATTTTTTCTGCTCATCTTGTATTTAAATATTATCAGGACAAACTGGACTCGGTAAATCAACTCTTATCAATACTATTTTTGCTGCACATTTAATCGATAGCAAAGGACGTACTAGCGCTGAAGAACCTTTTAGACAAACCACCGAGATTCAAGCAGTATCACATTGTCAGTATTGTTAATCTAAATTATTTTAGTGTTTGAGATTGAGACTAATTTTTTTTAATGATTATTAAAATAGTAATTGAAGAAAATGGGATTCGCTTAAGATTGAATATAGTTGACACTCCCGGATATGGCGATCAAGTCAACAATGATAATTGGTAAAAAAAAAAAAATATAAATAAGACCAATAATATCTTTTAATTTTCTAGAATATTGTAAATTTAATTCATTTGAATTCTTTTGTTGATGGATGCTATTTAATAATTATTAGTTGGGAACCAATCATTAAATATGTTAAAGATCAACACAGTGCTTACTTACGTAAAGAGCTTACTGCTACACGCGAAAGATACATTCAAGATACCAGAATTCACTGTTGCTTGTTCTTTATTGCACCAACTGGTCATGCGTATGTATAATATCATTTTATTTTATTTATTAAAAAGAAAATCAATCTCATATAATCAATCAATCCTTCCTCTCTCAGACTTAAACCAATTGATATTGTGGTACTTAAAAAACTTTCTGAAGTTGTGAACGTAGTTCCTGTTATTGCAAAGTCGGATTCTCTTACAATGGAGGAACGTGTTGCCTTCAAAGAAAGAGTATGTCGTTATTTCATATTTTATTAATTATGCCGTTGTTGAATATCGTATATTATATTTACAAATAAATAATATCATCATCATTATTATCATCATTTTATCATAGATAAAATCAGAATTGGCTTTCAATAACATTAAATTGTATCCATATGACAGTGACGAACTTGATGTTAATGAGAAAGCACTCAATGAACGTATCAAGGTAAGTTTCAAGAATGATTAATAATTAAATAATTTTATTAAAAGTAAATTCCTTTTTCTCACAAACTTTTCCCATTTATTTTAGCAAACAATTCCATTTGCAGTCGTTGGTTCCGAGAAAAATGTTATAATTGATGGCAAATCTGTTCATGGACGTAAAAATAGATGGGGTGTTATTAATGGTATATTAAATTTATCAGTATAAACGCATGCACACACACACATATGTATATATACTTTAGATAACATTATTTTGTTTATTTATTCCAATTAGTCGAAGATGAAAATCATTGTGAATTTGTTCATCTTAGAGATTTCCTTACAAGGTGAGATTTTACAAAATAATTTTTAAATTAAAGATTAATAATCAGAAAAAGAATTAATAAAAATAAATAAATGAATATAGAACTCATCTTCAAGATCTTATTGAAACTACTGCCCAAATTCACTACGAGTCATTCCGTTCTAAACAATTGTTGGCTTTGAAGGAATCTAGTTCTAAACATAATGAACAACAATCATTATCATCACACTCTACACAGTCACCCATTGAATCTAGCGATTCGGTTATTTAATTTTATTATTTATAATGTTAAATCAATGTGTTTTTTATTTATTTACGTTAAAAAAAAATAATTTGGAAGGGCAAAAAGATTTTTTTTAGATTATGAATTTAGATTTTGTATTTGTATTTTTTATTTTAATAATTAATTGAAATTATCAAATTTTAAATATATAATTTATAATTTTATTCTATTAATATTATTAATAAGTTTTAATCACTAATAAATATTTATTTTGTGCGTCGCATAAATATGATTGCAATCAAGTAATAATAATAATTCATGAACTTGTGATTCAAATAGATTTATTATAATTGAATTAATTTTTATACATACTATCTTTAATTTTATATATAATCTATATCAATTCAAAAAAAAAAGTCTATTAAAATCGGGAAAAAATGATTATTTAAGAGCCCAGGGATTTATGATTTTTTATGATTTTTATTATTTATTTCACCATCACACCTTCGCTAATTGTGTTATTTATAGTTCTTCATTATTATTATTACTATTATTATTATTTCTAGAATAAATATTATATATATATAAATATTTTATTAATTATTCATATATATATATATTCGTAAACGTTAATTAATAAATTTTCAAATAATAAATGCTAACCTTATCAACCAAATTAGTAAAATAGCAGCAGTAAAAATAAATGCTGATATAAATACTCTTTTAGTGAAATGACTGTCATTTTTTGGAAGTGTTATTGGTTTTCTTGCTGAGGGTGGCATTGATAAAATTTCATTTATAACAGCATAGTCGATTTTTTCTCCGGATTTTAATGTTAGCCAGTGTTCGTTATATAAATTTATGCAAGATCTTTATGAAAACTATGAAATATTAATAAAACAATATTGTCGAAAATAAAATTAATCGATAATTTTACAAGTATATACATATAAACATGAATATTATTAACTTACGTTTGGTCTAAACCCGAATTAGCCAATGTTTGTAATTTCTCTGGGGGGAATTTTTGATACATGGTGTGTGTTTTTGAAATCAAATCATCAATATCGATGTTTTGTGGAAATTTTGACAAGAATGTATGAATTACATCACTATCAAGTTCTAAGGTCAACAATTCTTTCTTACGACTTAACACGACCTTTATAATTCAAATTAAAAGATTCCATTAGATAATATTATAACGATAATAATAATCAAAACAAAAATCATTATAAAAAGAAATAAATTTAATAGTCACCTTTGCAGATAAATAAATAATCATTAAAGGATGTGAGGCTATAAAAAAATCAAATAGTCTTGCAATCTTTGAAAAATCTCTTAAATCATGACTACACCATGTGATAACCCAACTAAGACAAAAATATGGTAATATATTTGATCTTATAACGATATGGTATTATAAATATTAATTAATTAATAAACCAACTAATTTCATATTTCAAAATAATAGAGATAATTTTTTTCTTTCATGTAAATACCGTAAAAGAAGATCTGCAACCAATGGATCTTCATGTCTTAGCAGTGTAAATATAAGATTTAATTGTTTCAATATTGGTTCTAAAGAATCTAACATCGCGTCCGTATTGACAACAACAACAACAATAATAATATTTGTCAAGGAATCAATTAAATCATTTGCGGATAAATCACAGTTGTAAAATGTCATATATACGTATACGTAAAGGATATCTTAATAAAAACATTGCAATGTGTCCGCCTGCTTTGATAGCGCCTTCTTTGCCCAGCACAAGAAGTAAGCTTGAACAGATATCATGGAACCCCTTAATATCATAAAAAATAACAAGTACAAAAATAGAGTAAATTAATTGTCCATTCATTTATTATTCAAGACATTTATTTATACTAACTTGGTAATATGATAATTTAGGATGCCTTCTTAATATTCCTACTATAACTTCGTTTAATTCACGTTGTTTTTGTTTTCTTTGTGAATTACTCAAACCTAAAATTATTCGTTTAAAAATTCATTTAAAAATTCAATGCATTTGTAAATTAATTAAATTGTAATGGTGAAAATTGTGTTACCTTGAGGATAATGGACAAATGATCGATGAACATCGAGTAGTACCTGATATTCGTCCTTATGAACTTCTGCAATTTAAAAAAAAAACAATTTTTGAGAAATAAATCAAAAATTTATATAAAATGGTTAAAAAAAAAACCGACTAAAACCTCGAGTAGTGTTCTCATTGTAGTTTTCGGTGTGTAGAAGTAATGGCCTAAAATATATTTGCATTATTGGTATCTGATGATCTGATAATCAATTCTATGATAATTTTATATATAAATACCAGCATAATCTACGAAAACCATCGTTCATAAAACCAGGACCGGTGATTGCTAATCTACGAAGTTCTGTAATATTTTTATTTGTTATGGCCAAATTAATTGCTTTATTTCTATCTTCGTTGTCAGCTACAGCAACTTTTTTAAGGTTATTTCTTATTCTTAATATATTTTTACTTTTTTTTGACATTTTTATATTTATTTGTTTTGTGATGTAAATTGAATATATAGCTAAAAGCAATGACTTGATATAGTTTGAATTTTTGATGTTAAATAAAAATTTAAATTTTTTAAAAAATGTTATTATTATGTTAGGAAGGGAAATGGAATATTATAAGATATAAAAGACAGTAAAGAATGATGTATTTATCAACATGAATAGGATACTAGAAGGCTGAATTAAAAAAAAAAAAAAGGAAGGGTTAAGTAGTGTTTAATCTGCGATTTACATGCAAGTATACATCCAGTACTAACTAGTAAATGTCATGCAGTAACACCTCTTAGACAGCCAATTTTATCAACAAAAACTTCCCAATGGGCCGATTTCTGGTCATGTAATACAAGTAGTTTAAAGACTCAAAAAAATTTCTTTTTTTGCAAGTATTTCAAATTAAAAAAATAAAGTCAAGTTAGAATGTTATAATAGAAGAATTTGTTACGATAACTTAAAAGATGCTGTTAAAAACTTTGAATTCCATTGAAAGTTTTAATCTTTTTAAAAAAACTATCACCCCCGAAGAATAGCACCCCAAAATAGTAAAAATAAAAATAGTAACGGCACTTTCTAAAAAGGTTACATTTAATCAATCCATATGGGTTTGGATTAATATAGCGCGAGCTTTAAATATGATTGGTTTATTTTATTATCTAAATGATCGTCAGTTGGCGATCGTTAACCAATTAACATTTAACAAATTTGTGTATATGGCGCAGTCAAATAGGAAGGTTTACAAAAAGTTACTTGTTTGCTAATTGGTTTCCTTTATCATTTATTTCTTGGGCTCAAATTCAATAAATACTTATTAATTTCTTGATATTGCTTGTTTCTGTGTATCTCCTTTGTATTCGTTTTTGTTGTTTCTTGTAAGACATTAAAAGCTTTTCCCTTAGCTTGATTTAATACGTGATTTAGTTCCTTTAATGATTGAATTGGTTTTTTCCGCCTTCAATTTCCTTTTCCAAACTTATTATTTTTGTCTTGGTTTTTTTTCTTCTTTTGCTCATCATTCCTGGGCTTTCTAACTAAAATCTAGGAAATTTCTTTTTCGTTTTATAATTCGGCAACTTGGGCTTCTGGAAAATTTCTTTTTCTATTAATTCTTTTCAATTTCATCCAATTTATTCTCTGTGTCAAAGATAAAAAATACATTTCATGATTTTTGAGGAATTTTCAATTCCTCTTAATCGATCATTAATACTATGTAGCATGGTTTCAATAATTTTCCAAATTTCTTCTAAATATTCAATATTATCATCCATTCATCCTTCTGATTTTACTTTACATCACATAATTATTTCCTTTGTTTCATCTTTGGCAAAATCTATTATTCTAAAAATTCTTTTCTTAATTACTTTCAATGTGTCGTCTTCTCTTGAGTAATTAACATAATACAATATTTTAACATAAATGCAACAAACATCTCCAAGGATCTAACGCAAAACTTCAGTCAGTAATTTAAAAGATGAAGATTTTGAAAAGGCGGCAGCAAGATATAATAATAAGACATCATTGTGACATAATGTTCACTTTGTCTGGTTTTGTTACAGTCTGTCTCATATATTGATATTAAAACTATGCTGATGTCAATAAAGAAATTACCAAGCATACAGAAATATTGACATTCCCTTTTTGAAGCATCTAATCTTGGTGTGGTCAAAGCTGAGGAGATTGTTAATGGTCCTTTTACTGAATCCAATTTATTGAAAACTAAGACGGAAGACATTTTTAAAACTTTATCTATTTTAGTGTTAACACCTCTTCCTTTGGACTACAAAAGGAAGGAATGCCTTTGTAATAATATTTGCCCATTCGAATACAAAGATATTACTTGTCCAAAACCAATATAAAAATTTATACATGTATACTAAAATAATATATTATGGTGGTAAACACAATAATAAAATGAAGAAATATCAAACAAGAACAACAAGAATTAAATAATTAGAAAGATTAATAATCTATAATCATATCATCATCAAAACTGTTTCTTTCTATCATACGAATTGTACCTGCTGAATTCTAATGGCCATAAACCTCCTTTCTCTAATCTTTCAACCCATGCATTTTCCAATCTAAAAACATCTACAACATCTCAAAACTTCCTAAACTTCCATTAGGAAACACTGCCTTCCAATTGATATATTACATGTGAATGTGATGATAATTTTAATGACAAGGTAAATCTTAATAAAAAATCTATAGTTGTTGCAATTAATATATTATTGGACCCTTAAATATTAAATTTTGTCTTAATTTAAGACTTGGTATATATGGTTTTGGATGCATTAGTATAAATTCCAATCTTTTGCAACGTCCCAATAAAATGAATTAAATGCAAAGAAAATATCCTGTAAATATTAATGTTTTTTTTTGTTTTTTTAATAAATGTTCTATATATTTTATTATGTATTTACCATATTATTGATGAATATGAATCAGTTAGTGCTTCATATTTTTGTAAAGCTGAAATAAGTGATGCTTCTTATTAAAATTTGATTCAAATTATTCTGTTAAACATTGCTAAATCTAATAATGTATGGTCTATATATATAATTTAATTACTTAGTAAATATAGGAGAAATTACATAACTGTAACATCTATTACCAGAAATCCACTGTTCAATAATCATAAAATAATAAAATACATCCAGTGACATATGAATCTTCTAGAGTATATGGATTTGCATAATAGTTGCATTGGAAAAGTGCCATTTTATAGTGGTGTTGGTGATTGTGTTATAAATTTTTACAAGTGAGTCCTAACCAAATATATATAGATAGACGTTACATGCAAATTCGTATGTGTGGCACGGTCAGATTTGATAGACATTGTTGGCTGATCCAGCCGGGCCCTGAATAAACTTGTATATATGTAGATCTATTGAAAATTATCAAAAAAAAATTTTAACATTTTTCGTAATTATCCATCATGTTTCTTCGAAATATATCATCTAAAATAATATCATCGACTATTCCAACTTTTAGAATTAATAGCATTGCATTTTTATCTCGTGGATATAGTAGTATGTAGCATAATGTCATTGTTGTTATTGTCTTTTTTATTTATTTATGTGAATTGGACTAAAAAAAAAAATTTAGCAAAAAAATTTACCAAAGAACACGAATGGATAGAAATTAAAGATGATGAAGGCTCAGTTGGAATTATAGGTATTACAGATTATGCACAAAATTCTCTTGGTGATGTAGTTTATGTTGCATTGCCTGATATTGGACTTGAAGTTAAGAAATCAGGTAAAATTTCTTTTTCTTTTTCTTTTTCTTTTTCTTGTTGATTAAATAATTTTCTATAAACATAAATATTTGTATATGTAGACGTTCTAGGCTCAGTTGAAAGTGTTAAAGCTGCCAGTGATATCTATGCTCCTATTAGTGGTAAAGTTGTTGAATCTAATGAAAAATTATTAACTGAACCTGTTTTAATTAACAATAGTGCTGAATCAGAAGGTTGTTATTATTATTATTATTATTATTGTTGTTGTTGTTGTTGTTGTTGTTGTTGTTGTTGTTGTTGTTGTTGTTATTATTATTATTATTATTATTACGGGAGATGATTTAATTGATTATCTTTATTTTTTTTTGATTTATTATTTTATCTAGGTTGGTTATGTAAAATCAAACTCTCCGATTCATCAGAATTAAAAGAATTATTGGATGAAGTAGCATATAAGAAACATCTTGAAACATCTCATTAATTATACATACATACAGTATATATAAATATAAATATGATAAATAAGATGTTAAAAAAGATTTATTAAAAATTGTTTTCTTCACATATTATTGTGCTTGATTAGATTTAAAAATCAGGTTATATTAAATTCATAAAATAAAATAAATAAATAAATCTTTGCGCAATTTTTTTTTTAACAATAATGTCATTTAGTAACTTAGGTTTTTAAGAACATGCCTATAAAATGTTTATGTTTTTAGCTTTCACGAATATTTTTAAATTTTAAAATAATACAACCAATAAATAAATACTCTGTTGGCTACCCATTATTGACAATGCATTCCTCACTATTCTCCTTGGCATGCTTTCAATAATTTGTGATAAATTGTTTGAGGAACTTTAGAGCATTTCTCTTTCAAAGAAGTTCCAATTCTCAAACATTTTAGGATAAATTTCGTGTCTTTTCAAACTTACTGCATTCTTATAACATCGAACGTTTTTACTAAAGATATTCTAGCGTTACTACCTCTAAGACCTAAAAAATTTCCTCGCTCAGCTTCAGTCTAAACATTCAGGTTGATCATTGAAGTTCGTTTTTTTTAAAAAATAAAAAATACACGTGAAAACTAAAAATGTGAAATTTATAGCTATAAAAAATTTTGCGTAATTATACATGAAATCGAGACCATTAGTATTAGTATTAGTATTAGTGTTACGTACAGCGGAAATGCTTCATATGTGGAATACTTGGAAGGAAATATCACCACAAGAATTAGCTTTGCGCATCTTATGGAGCTATTTATTTGATTTGGAAGAACTAACATGGATTACTTTTTGAGAAAGTTCCAAAAAATTTTTTTTTTAGATTTCCCTCATTTGACACTATTTACCATCACTCTAGTGAAAGACTTATACTTTTTTATGCATAGATGAGATTTTGAAAGTTCCTGATAAAAGCATGTTAAGTCAATCATAAACAATCTCGGTATTTACTTTAATGAATATGGCTCTGAAAGATTCGATAAGTGGTTACAACCCTTGATGTAGTCATGGCGAGAGAGCTTGCTACAACAGACTCGGGAAAAGATATATATTGAGTACAATCAGCTTCACAAGCGCGAAAATTTTACTTGATGACATTATTATGAAGACGATAGACAATTGTAAGAGAAATTGTAAGTTTTATGAGAGATATGTAAGCTTTGCGTCAAATCAACCTCTGGATGCAAGCAACTATTCTCAGATTGTGGTGTCATCAAGAAGCCTGGAGAATTGTATTCTTCAATTCTGTCAATGATCAGCAAATGAAGCTGCCTAAATACACCAACCAATAGTAATAGTAGGGAGCTTTAATTGCCATTCCGACCATTTCTCCTGTTGGACTTTGGTGTTTTGCTCTAAAGGGAAAAAATTATTGATGTGTTGACCGTTTCTGAAATCATTGAAAACATGTTGAGTGTACGCATAGAGCCTACCCTTAACGTAAAGATTTCCCTCATTACGTACATATTGTAGATGGTTGTCCAACATCTAGCTTTGAATCTTAGAAATAGCAGATAATAGATTCAACCAGAACCAACCATTACTTCCTAAAATGAGTCCAAAAACAATTAACTGGGAAAGGTACTTGTAGTTATTTTTGATTTAGTATCACGTTATTGCTTTACTGTAATTATACATGAATGTTAATGTAAATATTTTTTCTTTAAATAAGGTAGGATGATCATTTTCACAAAATGTTTAGGCCTTGAGATTTGGCAAAGAATTTATTTTTTAAAAAATAATAATAAAAGCTTGGTTTATTCAAAAAACAATATTGTTATTAACATTATGATTTTCTTTTTTCGTAATGTTAAAGGATAATAATTGTAAAAAATTTATATTTTTTAAATTTCAGTTCTCGCATATTTTCAAGGAATCGAAAAATAATCTAACTCATGATCTCGACGATTAGAAAATAATCTAAACAATTTATATCAAATATTATTATGAATTTATACACCCTATATGTTATTATCAAATAGCTGGTTAAACTTACAAGTAAATAATTAGTCCAAAGACTGGGAATAATAAAATCATCAAGATCCAAATGAATTTATTGAGAACGTCACGATTACTATTAAGAACTTCAAAAACTGCAATAAGGTCTAATATAAGCTAAACAATAAAAGAAAATGTTTAATTTTATTTTTAAATAAATCGAGATAAAGAGAAATGAAAAAAAATTACTTACAATAATAAGGCCGCCGATACCTGAAAAATGAAGAACGATATCGTTCATGATTTTTAAGTTTTTTTTAAAAAAAAATAAAAAATAAAAAACCCAATTTTTCTATATAGAAAGAATTTTAAATACTCTCATTTTTCATTACATCAGAATGATCGTCGAACGATAATAATATAAAAATAGTGTTAGTTAAAATTTTCTATTTTTGATTTTAAATGTACACAAAAATTTCTCTAGTGTTTTATGGTACTTTGATACATTCATTATCTCTTTCCAACTTAGAAATCATACAGGATGCTCTATTAGGTGTTGATACTCTAGGAAAAATTGCTTTTATTGAAAAAAATGTTGTTGACGAACAAATTCTTTCCAATCTTTTAGACAAATGGAAGGCTTCAAAAGAAAAGGCAAGTCCTAAAATTTCTTTTAAAAAAAGAAATATTAATTAATTCTATATAACATATCAACATATTTATATATTTAAATTTAAAAGGTTATACGTTTAACAAAAAAGCAATTTTTAATGCCTGGATTTGTGGACACTCATACAGTATTTATCCATCAATATATTATTATACTATTATTATAATTACTATTTTATTTTTAATTTCTCTAAAAAAAAACAGCATGCTCCACAATATCCTAACGCTGGTACTGGAATGGATCTTCCATTACTTGAATGGTTGAAAAAGTACACTTTCCCACTTGAAAAATCCTATTCGTCAATGGACTTTACCAAAAAAATCTATCCAATTGTAGTAAATCATTTGTTACGTAATGGCACTACAACAGCTGTTTATTATGCAACCATTCATTTGGAAGCTAGTAAATATCTGGTGGATGTGATTAATCAGAAAGGTCAACGAGCGTTTGTTGGTAAAATTAATATGGATTGTAATAGTCCAATTGATTATATTGAAGAAAATGTTGAATCTAGTATTAAAGATACAGAGCATTTTGTAGAATATGTTTTAAGTCTTAATAATAATATTAATAATAATGATGATAATATTAGTAGCAGTATTAATAGTTATAATAGTAATAATATTAATAATAATAATCTTAATATTGATATTGATAATAAAGACAAAAAAACATGTCTCGTGGCTCCAATACTAACTCCCCGATTTGCTATTAGTTGTTCTTCTCAATTATTAGATTCCATTGGTACTCTGGCAAAAAAATATGATATACCAATTCAATCACATCTTTCAGAAAATACTGCAGAGTTAGAACTTGTCAAAAAGTTGTTTCCTCATATCAAGAATTATACGGCAGTTTATGATCATTATGGACTATTGAATCATCAAGCAATAATGGCCCATGGTATTCATTTATCATCGGAAGAGAGAAAACTACTTAGACAACGTAAAGTTGGCATATCACATTGTCCCAATTCAAATTTTGCTCTTCGATCCGGAGTGTGCAATGTTAGACGATTGTTGAATGATGGTATTAAAGTTGGTTTGGGTACAGATATTAGTGGGGGCCATGCAAAATCTATGTTAGATGCTATAAGAAGTGCAAGTACAGCAAGTCGTGTTATTCATATGGCGTCATCAGAAAAAGAAGGCGAAGAATGTGATGATAATGATAATAGTATCAGTGCGTATTCAAGCTTGACGCTTTCAGAGTTAACATATTTGGCAACAATGGGTGGTGCAGAATTGGTAAATCTTCAAAACGTTATTGGTAATTTTATAATTGGTAAGGAGTTTGATGCGTTATGGGTTGATCCAGAAGCAAAGAATTCACCACTTGATATATTTGATAATATTGATGATGCTTTAGAAAGAATTTTTGAAAAATTTCTATTTCTTGGTGATGAACGAAATCTTAAAGCTGTATTTGTAAAAGGAAGAAGGGTGTCTGGTACTGATATATAGACATATTTATATATATATAGTGTGTTACAAAAAAAAATTGGAAAATTTTTGGTGCAATTGGGGGAAAGGATATTTCCAACAGTAATTGTCACATCTTTCTATATAAGAATCATTCAGAAGCCTATTACAAAGATTAAGAAGTTATTTTGATTTAAATATAATTTTTGAAAGTCAGTTATTTAATTATTCATCAGAACTTAAGCTTAAAGATGACCTGTTAGTCATGAGATGATTATTCAACAATGCTCATTTATTAAAACACCAAAATTTTTAAAAGTTTGTTAAGCAAGACATAAAGTAATTAATACCAAAAAAATCCTGAAATTAGAGTGATTTTTGGTGGGCTAGTGAGGAATGAATTCATTAATCTTTATAATTGAATTTTTAATGGAACAAAAATTAACTTTAATATTGAAAGCAATTAAAAATGAATTTATATAAAATTTATATCAATAGGAACCTCTAGTTTTCAGCTTTCTTTTTAGTATATTTTTTTATCCATTTCATCCCAATTACTATAAATAAATTTTTTTTGCAACACATTATAGATAGACATATTTATATAGAATATCTTCAATATTTAAATAAATAAATCATAGCCATAATCAGTAATATATTATATCTTGCACAAGTAAAAATAAAGAATGATATATAATAAATGGAAATGCTATTATGATATGGTCTTCTATTGCTGAAACTTTCACGTGACGAAGGATCAGCATATCAAAAATTGAAATCATAGTAATAGAGAGAAGAAGTCTTGGCTTAGTATTAGTCTTACATCTCCATTTTTACGAAGATGGATTAACCTTGTCCAATATGCAATTATCATATTTACAGTCAAACCTTATTATAGCCAAATTAAACACGTATTAAATAAAATCCGTTATAACGCGACTAGTGCTAGTACTAATACTAAATAAAATCAATGATTTATCCAATAGATTCTATCTATTTCACCTTTTGTAGTAGTGATGGTAGAAGAAGATGCCGCTGCTGCTAATGTTCGCGCTTTAGCTTGTCTTACAGATGAAGCTGTCGACAATCCATAATAATCTTCAAACAACATAATAACTAAAAGAGATTTTCAAAACTGAATTCTTTAATAAAAAACAACAAATCGGCATTAAAAATTAATACTAAATCTAAAAATAATTAATGCAATAAGATTATATATAAATATTATTGAAATTAATATAATTAATATCATCATCATTATTTATATATCATTATAGATTATCATAATAAATTGCTACAAATACAAAATCAAAAATATTTAAGATTCAAAATTAAGGGAGAACCCGAATCGATGTACATCCTCGCTCAAACGAGTTGCATCAATATGACCACCCAAAGATAATTTGATACCTGGTCTAAGTTCTTGTGTGTATCCAAGACCCAGACAACCAGAATTATCAATTTTAGCCTAAATAATATTAAAATGTATTATATATAGATAAATAATTCTTTATATAAATATATATCATTAATTTAATTACCTTTACAAAAGAATGTTTATCCAAAATGTATCTTGTGCCAAGTTCCATTTTGATACCACTATCATCCAATACGGCTTTGGCACCAGCCTCGATATCAGATTGTACACGATGAAAATACAAAAGCGTATAAGTAGACAATAAATTCGTTGCACGGAGAGTGATACTATAATCAGGTGCGACATATCCAGCAGCTATACCATAACGTGAAATTTTACCATCTGCCACATCATATGAGGTATCACCACCAACTAAAAATCCTTCTTTCCCGATCACAGTATCAGCTTGAAAAATAGGACCTTTGTCCATATCAAAATATGCTTTTGAGTGTAAACCCGGTTGTTTGAATATCAAACCACCTTTAATATTTTTATCTCCAGATGAAGGTTGAAGACTTGGTTCTAACTCAAGCTTTAAACCTTTGGAAAGACTATTGTCAAGCTCAATTTTCGCTATCAAATTATTTGTTGTCGTCCATGTTTGAGTAAGGGTGACTCCTCGTTTTGGATAAACATATTTAGTTTTTAATTCACCATAAGTTGTTTGGTCTTTAGTTTTTTTTGTACCAGAAAGTGTAAAAGTCTAATAACAATGATAATAAGAACAATAATTAGAATAAAATCAATATAAAAAATAAAGAAATTAAATAATAATAATGTATAGCATACATACAACATTATTCGAAGCAAGATTTTTTACTTCAAGCTTTAAATCAAGTGGAAAATCTTTGCTAAACAAATCTGAAGCGGCCTTACCAATATCAGAGTATGATACAGGAGTTGGAGCTGACATGCTTTTTTTTATATTTAACTTTTATTTCAAGTGTAAAATCTTTAAAAATCATTGTTTAACCAAATTAACCAATCAAAATTTTTCCTATAAATTCAATTTCAGGAATGTTACATCTGTTCATGCATGCGTACATTTAATAATATTAATTTTAATTTTTTAATTTTAAAAAATCAAAAATGTCTTCCGATATAACCACAATTCGTAAACGGCCAATAATCAATGTTTGTGAGGAGAAACATGAAGAAATTATTGACGTGTTTGATGATATAAAACCAGATAATAAAAATAAAGTAAATAATATATTTCAAGAACAATGCTCTGACAATTATCAGCTTGAAATTTTAACATATAACATGTTTATTTACTTAGAACATAATAACAAATATGAAAAACTATAAAAATTCAAAAATTATATCATTAACAACATTATCAATACTCACAATATTATCATTCATTACAAGATTTTATAAAATTTATCATCCAAATCAAGTTGTGTAAGTTATAAATCAGATTCAATAAATTGCCTAATCAAATTCAAATCCAAATCAATTATCAATTAATTTTTTTTAAAAAAAAAAACTGTTTAGATTTGATGAAGTTCATTTTGGTAAATTTGCTAGCTATTATCTCCGTAGAACTTATTATTTTGATGTTCATCCACCTCTTGGAAAATTAATGATCGCTGGAATGGGTTGGTTGCTTAATTATGATGGGCATTTTTTATTTGAACATATTGGTGACGATTATTTAAAAAATGACGTACCTTATATTGGATTAAGATCATTACCTGCTACACTTGGAGCTCTTTATGTACCTTTAGTTTATTTGATAATGATGGAATCTGGTTATAGTATTTTTACAGCAATCCTAGCTGCTATATTAATCATTTTCGGTAAGAGTTGTCATCTATGCATGTTGAATTATAATATATATATATATGGATATTTATTAATTTATGTTTTCTGTATAGATAATTTGCTAGTTTGTCAAACACGTTTAATTCTACTTGATTCGATGCTAGCATTTTTCATGCTATGTACAATTTATTCTTATATAAAATTCTATAAATATCGATTTAGGTAAATGGAAAGCTATTATTACCTTTAATTGGTTTTTTTATTTTATTTAAATAAGAATTTATTTTATTAGAGAGTTTTGTAATGAATGGTGGTTTTGGTTAATAATGACTGGAATTTCACTTGGATTAACATTAAGGTAATTTTTATAATGACCTTCATATAACGATATATACATCAAAAATTTAAATTTGATTTAAATATAATTAACTCAAAACGCGTATATATTTATTTTAGTGTAAAAATGGTTGGTTTATTCACAATACTTATGATTGGTACAGTGGTGATTATTGATTTATGGGAATTATCAGATATAAGGCGTGGATTAACATTAGTAAGGAATGATTTATTGAAAATAAAACATATATTTTTAATGATAATAATAATAATTTTTTTTTTTCATTTTTAATTTTTTTTAAAAAAAAGGAACAATTTAATAAGCATTTTTTAGGGCGCGCATTTGGATTAATAATTGTTCCTATAATTGTTTATTTATTTTGGTTTTATATTCATTTTGCAATATTAAATACCAGTGGACCAGGTGATACATATATGAGTCCAGAGTTTCAACAAACTTTATATAATAATTCCTTGCTACTTGAAAGTGAATCAATCAACTACAATGATACAATTACTTTAAAACATAAAGGTACAAAAGTATATTTACATTCACACACTCAAAGATATCCAAGAGTTTATGATGATGAACGTATAAGCAGCGCAGGACAACAAGTAACTGGTTATCGCTTTCAAGACGCCAATAATCATTGGAAAATAATTTCACCACCATCATCAATACCTCTACAACAAAGACCCGAAAATGGTTTGATTAAACATAAAGATTTCATTATGTTGGAACATGTAAACACCAATACACTGCTGCTAACTCATGACGTGGCAAGTCCGTTAATGGTTACAAATCAAGAAGTCACAACTATAAACATCACTGAAAATTATGGTAGAATAAATGATACTATATTTCAAGTTTTTATTGAAAATGGTGATGATAATTGGAAAACTAAATCAAGTTATATAAAGTTGATACATTGGAAAACTAATGTTGCAATCTGGACACATGATGCTAAATTACCAGAATGGGCATTTGGTCAACAAGAAGTTAATGGAAATAAACAGATTACTAAAGGATCTAACATTTGGATAGCAAACGAAATAATTCGTGAAAATGGTATTTATTATTATTCCTATTAACAAACAAATTAATGGTTAATCACATTTTGAATAATAATAATAAACAACCTGTTTTTGTAATTATAACTAGTAACAAGGCCATTAGAAACAAAAAAACCAGTACACAGTATGTCATTTATAAGGAAATTTTTTGAATTACAACTGTTAATGATCGAGCGCAATTCCAGAATTGTATCTCCCCATCCTTATCAAAGCCGACCAATCGATTGGTTATTTTTAACAAGTGGTATATCATTCTGGACAAATAAGGAAGAAAGGCGACAAATTTATTTATTGGGTAATCCAATCAGTTGGCTACTTTCTGTTATTTCTATTTTCACCTTGATATTATTGATTAGTGTAGAAACAATTATTAGAAGACGTGGTGTCAAACTGTTTAACGATTGTAAGTATTTTAAAAAACATATTTATTTATTATTCATTCATTGGTAATAACAACAACAACAATAATAATATTTTTAAATGAATTTTTAGTTGTTTGGCATAGATTGGTTAATTCTGGTGGCTTTTTCTTGTTGGGATATTTATTTCATTATATACCATTTTTCTTAATGGGCCGATCATTATTTTTACACCATTATATACCAGCATTAATATGCAGTCACATAATAACGGCTACAACATTTAATTTAATATTCGTAAACTCTATAAATTATCCAATTTCTTTTATAAATAAAAGCTCTTCGTGTCATCATCATCAATTATCAGAAGAAGAAGAAGGATTAGTAGAATTTCAACAACAATCATCATCGTCACTATCGTTATCATTATCATCATCACTGCCATTAATAATGGATGATGAATTGACCAAGAATAATCAAAGTATTAATGATAATAAGAACAAGAATAATAAATATTTTAAACAAAAAATAATAACAACAAATTCATCAATTACCAAATCATCAATAATTATTTGGTCGATTATTATAATATGTGTGATTTCAACTTTTATATATTTCTCACCACTGACTTACGGCACAGAATTAGATCCTTGGCAAGTTTATAGGAGAATGTGGTTGGATAGTTGGAATTTTCATTTTCAACCAAGTAAAGATGAATTAGCACAAAATTAAACATCGTTATTTAATTATTATAACCATTGAATCTATTTTTTCATTAGATTGTAAATATAGTTATTTTACTATTCGTTCATTCATTTATTTATTTAAAAAAAAAAAAAATCTAATTCTAACAATTTTATAAAACACAAACCAATCAATCCAGTATTGGCAGGCGACAATGACTTTTGATGGCTGGTCATGCATAAGTCATTTGATCATTTATTCTATAAAATAAAAAATAAAGAATTAATTTAATCTCATTTCATAGATCATAAACATGTAATATAGTTATTAATAAGTTAATATCAGGCATTTGTGACTTAAAATAAATATCTATGTGTTTATGAAAGTTATATTGTTCAAAATGAACTTTTTCTTTATCAATGGCCAAATTTCCATATTCAAAATTTGTACTAACATGTAAAACTCGATAAGTCGAGTACTTTAAACAATTGATTGCTGCGTCCGACTTATCGAGTTTTACGTGTGTATGTAGATCTTCTACCCTTAATTTTTTTACCACTAGACAAAAGTCGGGCGCATTTTTAAACAAAAATTGCGCAAAAACGCACACAATAAAAACACAAATAACTTATATCAAAATTTTGCATGCAAAATTTAAAACTTTTATATGCCTAAGAAAATAACAGTTAAAAAATCCGACCAAAAATTTTTCTGACAAAAAAAAATTTAATTGAACAAAATCGTATTTAATAACCAAGCTCGAAGAATTTTTGGCACATGATAACAAACGTCTTAAATAAGTATCTATGTTGTTTTGAATTTTTTTGTAAACAAACATCATTTTAATAAAATTTTGAACAATTCCTTTGAAAAATTTTAAACTCAAAATGTCACCCTTAAGTGAAAGTCAACGTGGTGAAATCACCGGTCTATATAAAAATAATGTACCAAACCACAAAATAACTAAAATTGTTGGTGTTCATAGGAAAACAGCGACTCGTACTATTCAAAATTACATTGATAACAAATGATGTCCTAATTAAATTGATTGAGGGAGAGTTGAAGCAGTCATTGAAAATAATGGATGGCCAACAAGATATTAATATTGTTTATCGAATTTTAAATTTTTGGGTATGATTATTATGTGCATTTTTCAACAATCATTTTTTTGAAGAAAAAAATAGTCAATTTTGGTGTTTTCGCGCAATTTTTGTTTGAAAATGCGCCCGACTTTTGTCTAGAATTTTTATTAATAAGATTAAAAAATAAAAATTTATCCACCCAATTGTGTAAAAAATTATTCATATATACATAAATATTCTCACTGTTATTTTTTATAGGGTAGTAGAAGAAAGTGTTCAAAAAGGTATTTATGTTCGTCCTAACAGATTACCTTTATCACCTAAAAGTTCTCAAGTTCTTTTGGTATCAAACTTGAATTATATCAAGCAAATCGGAAGCTAGAAACAACACACTGCGAATAAGTTAGATAATGATAAAATACATCTGGAAAATTGAACCACAGAAAATTAATTGAAATTAATACTAACATTCACTTGCAAGCATTGTGGCAATTTGTATCTAAATGGAGAGTTAAAGTTGAAGCCTTTGTTTAATAAATAAAAAAATTGTAGTAGAAGTAATTACGTTGAAAAAATTGGTGCTGGTATTACAGGTGTTACTGAAAATGAAATGGTTTATTATATTGATGATCGACATGAAATTTTATACGCGATTTTTTTTTAAATAATGATCATCCGTCAATTATTTAAAATATATATATAATTTATATAATTTATATTAATTGAGAAATTATTATTGGATTTTTTTTTTACAAGCTAGATATTATCTTCATCAAGCAAATTTCAATGTCGTAACTTTGCTCAAGTCATCTCTGGTGAAATTAGTAATAAAAAGGTTCAAATTTTCAAATTTTGAGCCTAATAAATATATCAATTATCAAAGAATACAAGATCATTTAGCCATTGTGAAAAAAAAGGTAATGATTATTAATTAACCTTTTCAATTAATTTTGATGATGATGATGGTGGTGGTGATGATGTTTTTTTGAATTGCAGACTTAACCGACTACCAACACTTTCTGAAAAAGTTCTTTATGGTCATTTGGATGATCCTCACAATCAAGAAATTATTAGAGGACAAAGTTACCTTAAATTACGTCCTGATCATGTTGCATGCTAAGATACTACTGCACAAATGGCTCTGCTTAATTTATTTCTGCTGGTATTCCAGAAGTAGCTGTTCCAACAACGGTTCATTGTGACCATTTAATTGAGGCTCAAACAGGTGGTGTTAAAGATCTGGAAAGAGCAATATCAATCAATGCTGAAGTTTATGAATTTTTGTCTTCTGTCAGTGCAAAATATGATATTGGGTTTTGGAAGCCTGGTTCTGGTGTCATCCATCAAATTATTTTAGAAAATTATGCTTTTCCTGGTGGCCTTATGATTGGTACAGATTTTCATACCCCAAATTCTGGTGGATTGGGTATGGTGGCTATTGGTGTTGGTGGTGCAGATGCTGTTGATGTCATGGCTGATATTTCATGAGAATTAAAATGTCCAAATGTTATTGGCGTTAAATTAACTGATAAAATAAGTGGTTGGACAGCTCCCTAAAGGTATTCAATTATATGTGCATGTCTTTATTTTTGACTTTGACTGGTTTTTTAATTTATGTATTAATAATTCAAAATAATAACTAATACATGTATATCTATTAATTATTAGATGTTATACTTAAAGCAGCTGGAATTTTAATTGTAAAAAGAGGCACAGGTGCAACCATTGAATATTTTGGTCCAGGTGTTGAATCATTCATTATCTTGTACCGGAATAGCTACTATCTGTAATATGAGTGCTGAAATTGGTGCTGCAACATCTATTTTTCCATTTAATAGTCGTATGAGTGACTATCTTCGCGTCACTAATCGTGTTGAAATTGCTGCCTTTTCTGATTCATTTCTCACAATTTAAAATTAGATGAAGGTGTCAATTATGATCATGTTATAGAGATAAATTTATCTGAATTAGAGTCACATACTAATGGACCATTTACACCCGATCTTGCTATCCCTTTGAGTAAATTTAAAGATACTCTAGAAAAAAATAATTGGCTCTCAGAATTTAAAGTCGGTTCGATTGGTTCTTGTACAAATTCTTCATATGAAGTTATGTCCCATCTATTGTTAAACAAGTTATTGATCATGGAATTAAAGCTAAATCACCAAAGCTGGAGGCATTGTCTTGGCTAATGCTTGTGGTCCATGTATTGGACAACGGGACCGTCAAGATGTAAAGAAAGGAGAAAAAACTCTATTATAACATCCTATAATAGAAATTTCACTGGACGTAATTATGCCAATCCTGCAACACATGCTTTTGTTACTTCTCCTGGCATTGTGACTGCAATGGTTTTTTCTGGCGATCTCAGATTCAACCCTCTTAAAGATGCTTTGATTGGTAGTGATGGAAAACCTTTTAGGTTCGAAGGTCCAAATGGAAATGAATTGCCACCTCATGCTTATGATCTTGGTGTAGACACTTATCAAGCACCTCCAGAGGACCATGTTTCTGTTCAAGTATTAGTAGATCCCAAAAGTACCCGCCTTTAATTATTGGAACCATTTCCAAAATGGAATGGTAAAGATGCAGAAGAATTGCCAATTTTAATTAAAGTGAAAGGCAAATGTACAACAAATCATATTTCTATGGCTGGCCCTTGACTTAAATTTCGTGGACATTTAGATAACATTTCATATGTTGATTGGAGCAATCAATTCTGAAAATGGTAAAGCCAATTCAGTTAAAACCATTTTTACTGGAGAATATGACCAGGGATTAATATTTTCCAACAACAGTAATAATAATAACAATAATATATTATTATTATTATTTTTATATTAAAGGTGTTTCTTGGGTTGTAATTGGTGATGAAAATTATGGTGAGGGGTCTTCTCGTGAACATGCAGCACTTGAGGTCTGTCATCTAGATGGTGTTGCTGTGGTTGTTAAATCATTTGTAAGAATTCATGAAATCAATTTGAAGAAACAAGGAGTTTTACCTCTTAACATTTTTTGATCCTTCAGATTATGATAAAATTGATCCAACTGATAAAATATCAATTATAGGACTTACTGAATTTGCCCCCGAAAACCCTTGACACTTAAAGTTCATAAAAAATCTGGCAAAACACTAGATTTAAAAGTTAATCATACATTTAATGAAAACCAAATTCAATGGTTCTACTTTAAATCTTATGGCAGAAAAATGTGCTTAATTTAAATATATAGATGAAACAAAAGTTTTATTCATTATTTAATTTGCATAGTTAGCGAATGAACATTAATAAAGGTAATAAAGGTGTAAAAAATAAACTACTTTAAAAATATTTAGAAAGTTTCATGGTGCTGATTTCTTTTTAACCTTCTTGTATATTAAATTTATTTTGTTGATTACTCCCACTCACAAAATTAAAGATCAAAATTATTTGAAGGAGACCAAGAAGGTGATAATTATGAAAGAGATGAATATATAAAGATATAGATCATACTAATTATTTCATCAACTGATTGCCTACAAACAAGATAATGTCAAATTTTCCAAATTTTCTGTTGTAACATCTATTTCTTTGATTAATCGTTCTTTTCGAATCAAAGCTTCTAGTTCTTTCAATTCTTCTTCATTATCTTCCTCTTTCAATTTATCATCATTATCATTAGTGGAAGTTGTTGTAGCAGGAAGAGGCTTGATTTGAAATAATTCATTGACTAATTCGTCAAGCTCTTCAACCAATAATTTATTTTTATGTTTAATTGAATTGTTATTTTGTTTGAAATGCGTTTTCTTTTGCAAAATTTTCTTTAAAGGTTTTGAATATGTGCGTGGAGCAAATGGTTTGATTTTTTTGTTGAGTTTTTTATGTGAAGGCATTGTTATTATACTGATATATAATATATATTAAAAATATAAGATTTTAAAACTGTGTCACATAATTTGATCTTAGTCTGCCAAAAATTATGTAAGAATGAATATGCATTTTGAGCGAACTCATTTCTCTTTTAATTTTTGTAGGAGGGAGTAATAGGAAGATGACTTGATATCATTGTAAAGAGAAAAAATTCTAGCTTCGAAATGATGCAATTTTTATTCTTCCAATGTTTCTCTCGCCAAAGTGGGAAGGAAAATCATAAAAGATAATATACTGTATATTAATATATTAATTCTACAATTAAAATTCCAATGCATAACTGCTATAAAAGTGAAGAAAATTTATTCATTTTCAAATTTTCTAATTCAAATCTGATTCAATTCCTTCAAATCTTATACATACACACACACACACACCACACACACTCTAAATCCAATCTTCAACTTTCCAAATTTAAAAAGAAAACTTTCGTCAATTCCATTTTATTAATAAATTTTCAATTCAAATCCCCATTACAATAATAAATCATACCTAGGTCGCCTCCACTCCAGTTCAATTAGGTTTTTTTCTAGTGTCAAAAATTCTGATCTGTCAGATGTTGGAATCGAGATGTGAATAATGAATATTACATTTTTTTACGTGCGGACACTTACAATGGAGAGAAACCGGATAAGGAGAACGTGCCGGTATTAATATTCACCTCTCATTTTTAATTGTGGCAGGATATGTCAAACCACAACTAGCTAATATACACTATCTATTACTATAGATCCTTTATGTAACCAGCAAATTGGAACGAAGAAAAAATTCTTTCACTAATAATTCTTCGAATAGCTCAAGAAAAGAAATTCAAACAATTTTCACAATCAATAATCGAAATCGAAAAAATCGATCATAATCGATTGTGACCAGCAAATCGAAACAATCAATTTTATCTTGCAATTGATTTTTATATTGCGAGTGGCCTTTTGATTGTTTTACATTTATGGCAAGCTTAAGTTAACTTTTTAGCTACACTTTACGGTTAATTGCAAGCCTTCATATCCAATTATCGTCAATTAATTTATTTACAACAATTATCCTGCTTACTGCAGCTTATACCTAGAAAGTTTCGGCGAATTTGTAAGCATGCAAATAATAAAAATAAAAAATAGATAATAAAAATACGAAAGAGGCTACATCACATGTTCGAAACATGTTTGTATGGCACTTCGATAAATGCGTCTTATTTATCACAATAAAGTCAAACCGAACTTTTGAGAAACCACAAAAATTGAATTCAGCTTATCAATTCGGTTTATGATGATGATTTACGATTATAATTACTAAATTAGTATTACTTTTAAGGTAAAAAATACAGGATTATAAACCATTCAAAAGTTAAAATTTTTGGAATATTATTGGATTTTAGGCACACAGATCTGCAAAAAAAAACACGTAAAATATTTATTATTATTAGCACTCGGTGTATAAATATTTTTTTTTTTGGAAAAACAATTATTTTCAATGATAAAACATGAGTATTGTTGTTTAGTATGGGGTCACATTACTACACTTAGTCACATGGGGTACGAATAACAATTCCCTTTAATTATTGTAAAAATACAAATTACCCATTATTTCTTAGAGTATAATACTTTTATGTTAAAAATACATAAATAATAAAAATATAAATAAACTATTATTGTTATAATCTATCAGAAGATATTTAATTGATTATCTCAAATAAATTAAGTAAATTTTACATCTATAAAAAATAAACAAAATATAAATCACTACACATGATTTTTTAAAGCAATAATAACGTTTTCTGTTTATGATCAACAATGTGTGGAAAAATTCATTGGTAAAGGTAGTCAATTTTTTATTAACTTGTTATTATTTCATTTATTGTTTGCTTTTTAAGTTATCTTTTCTCATTTTGATTATTAATGATAATAAGCCAATTTAAATCTAGGTCATAATTATTTTTCATGGGGAGGTTGACCAAATTTCTCTTCACAAGTTACTGAACAATCATGTCTTTTAAATCATTTACCTAAAACTATTCCATTGATTCATCTAAAGTTTAATTCCATTCATGTACTTTCCTTCAATTTTAAAACAATTATAAAAAACTACAAAGTGAACATAAAATTATAAAATTATATATATAGGGATAAGTGTATATGAAAAGTAATAGTAAATATAATGGCTCTAATGAATATCAGAAAGCAGTTAATTTTTTAGAAAAAGGTTGTAATTGTGGTTGCTCTTCAAGAATTCCCAAGGAACAATTTGCAGAATTAAGGGAATTCCTTCAAGCTCTTTCTAAATCAGAACAAGATATATTTTTAATGACCCAACTTAAACAATGGATGGGGGATTAATAAGCACTAGTAGATGATTTAAAAAGAAAGCTAGGTCTAACAAAAGGACTTTCTATCATTGGGATCACAATACACCCCTTTGTTAAGAAACTTATTTTGAAAATATCAGAAATCATCTGATAAATCATGGTCTTTTAACAAGAGTTCATGGTAATATTAAAAGGATGTCTCAATGAAAAATTAAAATGGTGATTGAAAAAAATGTGCTGAAATAGTAAAAAATTTCCTGGAAAATTATGCAGAAGTCCATGGATTACCAAGTCCAGGAAGGAGTGTCAATAAAATAACTCAGTCAGTTATCTTTTTACCAGCTGAAATGAGTTATAAATAGTGTATAGAGATTTTCTAGCTGGTCTGGAAGAAGATGGCAAATTAAAATCCTAAAATATGATGCATTTAGAAAACTATGACATCAATTAACACCAGAGATTCAAATTATGAGTCCAAAGACTGACTTATGTGATACTTGTCAACATTTTCGAAATGGTTTACACTACAATGCTCGCCAGGAGGAAGAAGCTAAAGATTTATTCAAAAGATTTAAAGAACATCTATCCAAGGCAAGATTAGAAAGAAATTATTATAATAAAAACATAAATTGGCAGAAGAACAAAGAAAATTAGTTGATCAACATTATTCAAAGGTGAAACACCATATTGCAGTATTGATGCCACTGCTCATTATAGTTATGATCTTAGCCCCACCTTTAATATTATTAAAATAAAAATACATACATGTTTGTAGGTGAGGCTTATTTAATTATTATTCATCATCAGTTCCTTCAGAAAGACTTTTTTATAATGCGGGACAACAAATTACTTTGTTACGAAATCACTCTTAACAAGGGACTCTCTTTTTTTATTTTTCTATTGGTCAAAATTTATGACCTTACGCGTTGATTTTGTGGTATGATCATAACCCTCAAAAATCCATTGGTTTGACGGCGGAGCAAATAAATTTCTTTAGTGTAAGCTTGTTAAGTCGGATGCAAGCAATCAATTGTTTAAATAAATAAATGGCCGACCTGCCGAGTTTACATGTGTGTGTAGGGTTTGAAAAAAAGGGCTAAAAAACCAAATCGGCTGATGTGCCTAATGACCATTGGTCATTAAAAAAATGTGTGATATCATCCATCAGCTTTAATTAAATTTTTACAATGTTCATTATTAAAACAATTAATAATAATAAGATAACAAAAATATTTATTTTAATATATATATAATTTAATATCTATTTATTTCTCCTCCTCCTCCTCCTCGTTATCATCATCAACAACATTATCATCATCATCAATAACATTATCATCAACATTATCATCATCATCAACGACATTATCATCAACATTATCATCATCATTATCAACAACATTAGCATTATCATCATCATCATTATCATTATCATCACCATTATCATCATCGTGATCGTCTTGGTTTTGCTGACGTTGTTGCTGTTGTTGCTGTTGTTGCATCTATTTAAAAAAAATTTTTTTATATCCATACTTTATTTGATGGTGATGATGATAATAATAATAATAATAATAATAATAATGGACCTACCTTTTGCCACCAAGCATGAGCTGTAGCTGATAATTTAAAGTTTGGTTTTTGAGTTTGATCATCAGGAAATATATAATCAAAATATTCTTCCCATGAAACACCACCAGTGTGACCCTCAGCATCATCCAATTTGCGTCTTTTCTTAACAACTTTAGGCATTTTTCCTTCAACAACCGATAAACTATCTTCAGTACCATGATTACTTTCAAAATCTTTCCAAGATTCTAATAAAAGAACTCGCTATAAAAAATTAACAAAAAGTATTATATTAATATAGATATATTAATTTAATGTTTATAAAAAAAATTGCAAATGAATACAACACCTCTTCTTTTAAATCTCTTTCTTTTATACTATTATAAGCTCTTTCAAACACTTTACGAGCTTTTTCTACAGAAACCTCATTATTTCCTCCTTCTTCAGCATACAATTCAAATTGTGCAAAACTAATCCACACTTTAACGTGACCTGTCTTCTCTAACAAACGTTCATACAATTGTCTTGTCTTATCAAATTCTTGTTCTGAAAATTCAAAATCAATATATGCCTTCCATAAAAGTTCTGGCATATCTATTATTGGTTGATCGACTGCCAATTCAAAAATACCACGACATCGATCATAATCACCCAACATTTTTTCTAATTCTGCAAATTTAATCCATGCATAACAGTTTGCTGGGTTATATTCCAAATATTTATAATATAGAGTACGACAACGATCAAATTCTCGTAACTTTTTTTAAAAAGAATATATTAATCTTTTTATAATGAATTTTAAAAGCCTCATGCAGTATATATTTATTTACCTGTAATTCCAATTCAATATATCCTTTAAAAAGCCTATCTTTTGGGCACATCCCTAATACCAAAAAAAAATAAGATAATAAGTTAATTTTTCCTCTAAACAATATATAATAAAAATTAATTCAACTCACCAATTGCAGTACCCAAAGTTTTTCTTGCAGCCTTTAATTCTAAACGTCGTATTTCAAATTGTGCATAAAGCAACCATATTTTTGCAAATGTAAATCGTTTATGAGGTATTAATTTTAGACATGCCTGATAAATTTGTCGTGTTCTATCATAATCCTTTAATAAAAAAATTTTTTAGTATTAATAAATTCTTACAACTTTAAATATAATATAACAATAATACTTTACTTTAGTTACAAGTTCTTCATATAATGCATAATTTATCCATAAATATATATAACGACGCCAAAACCTTTTTTCATCAGTTGGTGGTACTTCAACTATTGCACGTTCATAAATTTCACGTACTCTTTCCTCATTGCCAGAATTTTCTTCTAATTTTGCATAATCAAACCATACATCATAATTTTTAGGATTTTTTGCTAATTCCTAAAAATTTATTTTTAATTTATAAAAATGATAAAACTCATTTAAAGACTAATTTAAAATATTTAAAGAATGCCACATACATCATCGTATTGGACTCTTCTTTTTCCTACTACAACATCTTCAATGCTTTCTTTATCGCCATATTGTTTTTCAAATTGTGTGTATGCATTATAAAGTGATTCAGATTTGGACCTTGGTAATTTTTCCAAAGAATATTTATAAATAATTCTTGCTCTTTCATACTATTGAATCAATAGTTATAATTATAATAATCACCAAATAGATAAATAATTTATTACTAGGTTAAAAGATAAATTTTTAAAATGTACCTAATAAAGATATAATTTCTTGTTTGAATTGTGGTAAAAGACACGCACCTCTTTCAACCTTGTTTCAAATTTTGCAAATGCAATAAAAATCTTTTGATCCATTTGATCTTCACCCAAAATTTCAATAGCATGACTGAAAATTTCTCTACACCTTTCTAATAAAAAGAAATTATTGATATTTAATCACAAGAATTTAAAATTTGCACATACAAAATACATATACTTTGATATAAAAAATTTTTTTTCATAATTAATTACCTAAATTATTTTGACCTTCCTCAAATTTAACCCATTTTAACCAATTTTTAGGTTCAGGATGTACACTCACAAATCTTTCATATATTGCTCTAGCTCTATCAATTTCGCCATACCTTTTTTCCATTTTTATATAAGAATTCCATGCTGATTCATCTGGTTCCCATTGCATCCAACGTTCAAAAATCTGTCTTGCGCCTGCAACATTACCCAACATCTCTTCCATATAAGTGTATCTGTACCTTTTTATTAAAATTAAAATTAAAATTTGAAATCATGATGATGATGATGATGATGATATTTTATTAATATTTACCAGAATTGATCAACCCTTGGTAATAATGTTACAGCACGATCAAATAAATTTCTGGCATGGTTGATATTACGATTTTTCATTTCCATTTCTGTATATTTAATGTATAAAGTGACATTTCTTGATTCAACATCTAATGCTCTTTCATATACAGATCTTGCTCTTTTAAACAATTAAAAACGAGAAAAAAAAAATTAACACATCTCTACAAGAATTAAAATCGCATAATATGATCAAGAAAATACCTATTTAATTCTTTTTGACTTTCTTCCCATGCTGCATATTTTAACCAGCTACCAACATTTAATCTGTTTCTTCTTATAGCATCTTCAAATTCTTTTCTTTTACGTAAACGATACTCGGATAGCTCTTCTAAATCTGAGATTTTTTGCCGAGGAGCCTTTTTTGCAGATTCTTGACGTTCTTTAGCTTCTCGAAGAATTTGTTCAGCAGTAATTTGAATTGGGGCTGGATTTTTATTTTTGATCTAGAATGAAATCTATATAATTAGTTTTTTTTTCTTTCTTGTTTTATAAAAAAAACCTATATATATTTATATTAAACAAGTTTAATCACCTTAGGAGGTCCACGTTGTTGTTTATAAAGATTTGGGACTTGATCTGGATCCATTTTTATTATTATTAATATATATATCTAAATTTTATTTAGTAGTAGAATTTTTAAAATTTTAAAATCTGGTTACTGTAAAATATGTAATTAATGTTGTGTGTAACCTTTAAATTTTTCTGGAACCTTGCAACTTCAACATCAAAAAAAAAAAAACACCAAACTCTAGTGATTGACTCATCAATTTAACAATAAGAGGATTTCTTTTACGAAAACCTGTACCTTATGTACCATGTAAAGGTTGTTCTACGTACCAATATTGACCAGCCTATATATATTCCAAACTTCCAAACTCAGACGCTAAAGACAGCTCAAACGCGTTTTTATTTTATTGTGTGCTTATTATTACGTTCAAAGTCAAAAAATCGAAAAAAACATCAAGTTAGCACAACTCTACATATCAATATTGACATGTCTACGTGCGTTTCAAACTCGAGCACCAAAGACAGACAAAGTCACTAATTACTTTTTTTATCGGATGAAAGAAGCACCGCTTGTCGAAAAGTTACTGGGCAATTAAATTATTGCATTTCTTTCTGGTTTGGTCTGAAAGAAGATGAATAAGTTAAATCAGAAATGTACAGGAATTGACTTGGTAGAAAGTCTTGCGCCAGAAAATCGAGTATGTAAATGTTGGGATATTACTCGTTATAAAAGGTACCAAATTAATATTGTTAATTTGACAAGGGTTCTTGATCAGCCTCGTTTTTTAAGGAGGTTTAAAACCGATTATTATAATTGAGGTAACATCCAGGCTATTAGTAAATTTTAGAAAACTTTATGTAACATTTTTCTCCTTTACCCATAGCATATAATAATAACATGTAAAAGATTAAAAGCCTTGCCCATACAAGACATGTAACCATTTGAAAAAATTATCCTAATTCTTGGTAAATCTATCCATACCTTAAAAATAAATTTTCTAGTTAAAAGCTATTCAAGGGTGGAGTGTAGTCATGTGATTTTCTAATGATCAGCAAGGATAAATAATTCCTGAACCTCTTTTAAGTCACTCGCCTCATACATAGCTACACCAAAAACTAGTTTTCGTGAGATGAAAATTAATACAAAAATCCATTTTCATATAGCAAGGGGAGTGCCCAAAATGACATCATTTCCCTCTGATACAAAAGTTATTTGGTATATATACAGTATATCACAAAAATTTGATAAAATGAAAATGAATTTTATTGGATCATATAGGCATGCTGCAACAAAACCAGACAAAGTGAACATTGGTATTACCAAGAATTTAGGGATCAACATCACAATTGTATTGCCATAATGTAAGATATTTGTCTAGACAAAAATAGTTAATATTTACATCAGATCTACTATGCTAAAGTTAGTTGTTTAGTTAACTATTTTAGTTGATTCCAACCTCTAATATATAGAATAATGGTTTTGGACAAAATTGGGTTTTAATTCTAGCCGTGATATAACAAAAAGTCTGTTATATTTAAATTTTCCTCCAGCCTTTCTATAAAGATCTGGCACTAAGAATTTATATTATTGGTATGACTCATATATAAATTATAACTATCTGTCTATACTGGTCTCTCTATAACGGACATTTTTATCCAATCCAACAATCTGTTATAGAGTGTAAATTGTAATATTATTAACACTTATAAAAGATTACTCAAAACCTGTAACACTGCTTTTTTCCTTACTTGGGATAGATTGTATGATTTTGGTTTTAAATTTGTTGTTTGCCTATATTTGTAAATAAACAGTGGTACGGGAAATAAGACGTTATAGAGGAGTGCTCATTATACATGAGCGAACGATTGAACAGATCAAGTGAGCATTGAGCTGATAAAAATCAATTTTTACTAAACACAATTTTTTGGGAAGCATGAGATGAAAAAAATGAGACGTTTCTTTGATTTAGTTAAATTTTTTTTT
>CAJVPN010000314.1:0-32017 GCA_910592215.1 Entrophospora candida
CCAAATATATTATTCCATTTTATCAAAAATTTAGATTTTGTTACACACTGATGTTTAACATGTTTTAATTCTTTCAAATAAAGAAATTTATTCAAAATGTTGATTAGTTTTTATCCATAAAAAATATTACAACGCTGACTGATTGGTAAAAAAGTTCACCTTTAAAAACATATTAGTAAACTTGTTAATGATTTAACAAAGTTGTTGAATGAAGCAGACATTTATGATGTAGAAATTAAAGTTGGAGTAGACCAGAATAATGTCAAAACTTTTAAGGCTCATTATAACATCTTAAAAGCAAGGTCTTCATACTTTAAAGCAGCTCTATCAACTAATTAGGTTAAAAGATCTGAAGATGGTATTATTTTATTTGAGAAAGATAACACATCTTCAAAAGCATTTGAAATTCTTTTGATGTAAGATTATCAATTTAATAGCTTAACCTAATTATGAATTTGTTAAATAATTTTTTAATTTTTTTTTCTGAATAAAACACCTAATCTATTAAAATTACTTTTATTATTACTTTTAAAAATATATTTATAATGGAATTATTGATATAAATGACTTGGATTTTTATGAAATTGGTGAACTTCTTGAAGCATGTGATGAATTAGATTTCAATGAATTACTTGATGATTTACAAGGTTACTTAATTACAAATCAAAAGAATTGGATGTACTAGCGTTTAAACTATTTTTATCAAATTTCATCAAGACATTAATCATTTAGTATGCTTAATGATTACTTTAAAACAATTGATTGACAATAATAATCCGCAATTATTCTTAAAATCTTACGATTCAAATGATTGTGTAAAACTAATGTTCAAGTCTTTACTAGAAAAATTTAATTCAATATTAAATGAAATGCTTATTTGGAATTGTGCTATTCAATGGGGAATTGGACAACTTGAAAACACAAATTTTCAAAGTGTAATAAAAATGATTTTAAAGGGTTGAAAAATACACTAGAGGACATTATTATTCCTAAAAACGATTGAGTAATCACATTTTATCATATAAAAAGCTATTTTCCAATGATTTGTGGAATCATATTTTGGCTTATTATTTAACTCATCCAAGAAAACATATTTTAGGTTTATTACCAGTAAGAAATGGCTCAAAGACAATTAATTCAAAGCTCATGTTACTTTTTGCAAGTTAGATTGATAGACAAGTTCCACCATACTGTATATTTCATTCAAAGATGTCAAATAACAAATTTAAACTTTTATATTATAGCAAAAAAGATGGTTTATATTTCATCAAAGATGTAATAATAAAAAAACTCTTGTCATCAGCAAAATACAAAATTCAGATCAATTGGTTAATGGTTATAATCCACTTGATTGGAATGGAAATGGCATTAAAAATACAACTAAAGTCTTATATATTTAATATAGTAATTGAAGTGATATTAATACTGCACAATTTATTTCTGATATTGCAACCCTATTTGTTTACCTAATTTTAATGATTTTTGGTTCGTTTAAGTGGTAGGATTGAAGGCAAACCAAAGACTTATGGTAGCATCAATATAGTAAAAGGTAGTAGATTTGATGAATTGGAAGTTTTTCAAATAATTGTCAAAGAATAGATGAAAAATTATTATATAAAATTTCACAACTTATTTAACTCTTTAATTGGACTTCCTTTTTATTAACATCACAATCTGCTCTCTATAATGGATCTTTCTGTACTAGCTAAGCCATTCAAAAATTACTTAGCCGACTGACATCAATATATACAACTATACTACTTGATCCCTACTAATAATTAAAGGTTGGCCAAACCATTAGTCATCAGAATCAATCACATTGGCATTATTAATTAATGCTAATATTAAGGATTACACATCCTTTTATACCAAAGGAAATTTCAAGTGTATTTATACTTCTTAAAGTATTACAAATAATTTTTATCCAATAAAATAAAATTACTTTTACAAAATCATCTGCAATTAATACATCACATGGCAATCTAATAGCAACAATAAAGTCTTGGTTAAGTTGATGTTAAAATATGTACACACAATTCAATTAGAATATAACATTTCATAAAATTTTGGAAATTATCTGATCAAAAAAAAAATTTTTTTCCAAAGATTTGTGACAAAATTTCAACATTGGTCATAATTTTATGATAAATGAGGTATCAATAAATTTTTGTATTCTATCAGTGTTATTAATTACTCACAAATTTGAAAATACTCAATGTATGTAGTGCTTATCAAAATCATTTTTTGGATTGTAGGTAGTTAAATTAATGCCATTGTTAACTATCTTTCTCAAATCTTGTGGAGTTTGCTGGAAGGCACAAATATAATTTAATATAATAATTTGGTAAGATAGTAATTAAATAGTAAAATCTTAATAATTGTCTTACTGCTGGCACAAGCCTAAGATAAATGAGGTTTATTCCACTGTTCTAGCTAAGGCATCCCCTAGATGGAATAATTTTTAATTAAGGTGAAGGATGCTTTTCAGCAAAGGTTTGGTAAATGTTTTTACTAAGAGTCTGATTATTTATTGTAAAAGTGTTATGTGTCTTTATTAGCGATAATATTTTTGTTACAAGGTTACTATTGTGCTATTATTGTTATATCATGAACATGATGATTCTCACTTGGTCTAAAACCAAGTCCTTTTATACCTCTTGAGGTATTACAAATAACGTGACCTTTACAATGTTTTGTCCAATAAAATATTCTTATCAATCCTATTTTCTGTATTACTAGTATACATGGGATGGTAAAAAAGATAATATGTATTACATTTTTGGCAAAATAATTACCATCCCATGTACAATAGGAATCCTAATTAAAAGGCTTTATTTTTATTTGTTTTATTTGAATAGGAACCCTAGTTAAAAGGCTTTATTTTTTAATCTGTTATTCTATTCTATTAAATGATCATTTAGACAAATTGTCAATTTGTTAAAGGCTTTATTTTGATCCATCATTTCATTAAATGATTATTTGCAATTCTTTTCGATTTTTTATGTAAATGGTTATTTGGTTTTTTTTTTTTTTTTTTTTTTTTTTTTTTTTTAACTAGACTTCACTTCAAATTTATTAAACTTAGTAAAATATAACTAATACATGTTACATATAATGTTACCAAAAAAGAAATAATGACCCGCCACCCATAAATGGTTAATTGGTTAAAAGTCTTTTTCGTTATATTATTTAGGAATTTCCAAAAAAGGAATAAAATTCATTGTCTTTTTTGGTAATTAAATAGGGATCATGTAACGTTGTTCAAAAAACCGTTCAAATCGTTTAAACCGGTTTTATGAAACCAAACCAAACCCCCGTCCCTAATTTTAGGACCAATGTTATTATTATCAAGTTTATCTGGGCATGATTGTGCCATGTGGAGCCCTTTAAAGCAATTAAAACACTGTCCCTGAAATTCTTCTCTTATATTTATTTGGACATTCCTGTGCCAAGTGTCCAAAGTATCTGCAAATGTAGTACATATTGGCAGAACATGCCCATGGTGAATTTATATTCAATAATAACATGCCATTTGCAGAAGTTAATTGGTGTTGGTGTTGCCACTACTGCTTCTGGTGTTGCTATTGCTGCAGATGTTGCAGATGTTGTGTTGATGTTGATGCTAGTGTTCCATGTTGCAATCCAAAAAAGGAAACAAAATGGTTGTAAAGGCGGTTGATATCCTTAGTTGATGCTGACATTGATGATATTGATGCTGATGTTAGGGATGACAATGATTTTGTTAGTGATGGTGATAACAGCAATTGTGATGATGGACTCCAATGATCTTGATAATGATGATGATAACAGCAACTTTGATGATGATGATGGAATTTTTTTTACAACCTCTATCAGAACATCTAATGCCTTATCTAAAATTTTTAATTGGTGGTATTCAAAATTATCATTGCTGTTATTACTATTATTATTATTGTGGTATTCGATATTATTGTTATTAATATTATTCATGTTAAAAAAAAATTATTTTTTGTGAAAATATCTAACCTGAGATATATCGTGTCACCGGTATCACCAATGAATATCATCGCTTGAAAATTTGACCACGAGGCGCAGCATTTGATGTCTTTAGATGATACGCACTGTTCCAAATTTTCATCTTTTAGAGTTTCATTTTCTATTTCCCTAAGTCTGTATGATCATTTAAGTCAGTAGTAGCTAGAAACATTGATTTAGCATAAGTTGCAAACATAATAACTTACAATGCATAAAGAGTAAATTTTATGTAGTCCAAGTCATGATAGTTATGCTTATCATAATTTTTATCGAATCTTTCGAATTTCTTTAGATGATTTCTATCAGAAGTAATAAATAAATTGATTTCTGAAATACACTTATATTTATGCAAGTATTAAAGCATAATTACCTTGTCTACAAATTTTTTGAGATATTCAATAATATCATCTGATAAATTATGTATCATTGGAGCAGGAATACTAGAAAGTTCTTCCTCGTTAAAATGTTTTTTAACAATTTCATCATCAACGTCGATTATAAAAGAATGAACTGCACTAAAAAAATGCAACCTATAATTAATTTGTTCACAATAATAGCTATTGAGAAACTTATTCGAATGCTTACTTCTCATATTCTAGTTGAAGTCCAAGTTTATATAATTCTTCTTCGACAAATTTACCATTTGTCATATACCACATATTTGCTAGCATTGTTATCTGTATTTCTTTTTTTTTCGAATTTTTCAACCTTAAAGGCTTTTTAAAAACAATAAAGAAATGTTATTTGATCGACAAACGCATCATTGGCACTTGGTGTTGTACAAAGATTTTTTTTTTTGGAAAAACATTTATTTTTTGACAGACAAAACACGGTTCTCCTAAAAAAGACGTGTTAATAACTAACCAGAGGTACTATAATTTATTTGCATTGATATATATATTTTAGTTTATAAATATTTTAATTGGGATCAAAACGCGGAGCAGATCTTGCTGGGTAATTACAAGATTCTTATCCGGATTTTTTCCATGATGTCATTTATATTAACTTGTAAATGTGGAATTAAAACGGAATGTGAGAATAATAATAAGATTTTATAGTTCTGGAATATTATTAAGTAACTGATAAACTCGCAAAAAAAATGGGCATTTTTTTTCTTATAAAACATTTTATTTGTTAAATGTAACTTGATTGAAACATATTAATCTACTAATACGGAAATTACACGGAAATACATTATTATTATTATTATTACTAGTGAATGTCGTTACAACGGGAGTAAATTTATATCCAAAATGTCATTACAACAAGATTGTCATTATAACGAATCTCATTATAATGGGAGTGACTTGTATCAAGTTCTTTATCGCTAACTATAAATATTGTGAATTAATGCATTTTTTCTTGTTATGATGGGCTGCATGACCTGCTAATTCAAGCAATTCCGCAGTCGTATAATTGGTACTTTCATATCATTACATTTCACACAGTATCTTTTTTAAGATTCTTCTTTACACGTCGATCGGGAATATTAATTTGATTTGATTAGTATATGTTTAATTTATATATTTATGATAAATGTATAATGATAATATACTCCTGCTCTATGAGTTTGTGAGATTCTATTAAGGGTATGAGCTTATATCAGAGCGAAATAGTGTCACTTTGGACACTCCTCTTAGTAGTTGTTGTATTGGTATTAACAGTTTCAGTGGTATTGGCAGTTTCAATAGTATTAGTAACCTCAATTGTTCTATAAGATCCAAATTATATCAAATTTATATACGTGTGCTTTATAATGATATAATTTATAATTGGCAAACTAGAAATAAAATAATAATCTACCTTCATTATCATAACTGTAATTCTCATCACCATGGCCATAATTTTCGTTATAATCTTCATTGCCATATAGCTTGTAATGTCTATAAATGTGATGTCAAATTAATATTAAATTAATAAATTACTAATTCACTTACTTCTTCATAATTCTAATTCATTTACAAGTTCTATAATAATTGTTTTCAATATATTACCCTTTTCGTTGTTTAATTTGGTTTCAATATTACCAATATTATATCCATATTCTCGATTAATAGAAGTTTTTATATCGTTTATTATATTTTCAACTTTGTCATTATGAAATTGGACCAATATTAACTTTATTTGTATCTTAAAAAATTCGAGTTTATTAAAAGAAAATAACCAATCCTGGCGACCATTTAATGATATTTACGTGTTGGGTCGATGATGATGGTGAAAAAGAAATAAATAAATATCAAGTCCCAACCTAATTGTGACGACAAGTGGCGACAACCACCATTCTTTTTTTAATCAAAAATCTTATAATTAATAATGATGTCAACCTATAAAATATTCATTATTGAGATAAACGATCACGTCTTGCACTGATGGAATTTGTATGCACATTTAAAAAAATCTGGACAATTAATTCGTATCAAAATCGCGAAAAAAAGTACCGTAAAATCTCGAAAGATGGCACCCCTTTTTACAACTGCTTACAATTGTGCAAACGATTTTCAATTGTTTTAAAGTAGAGGGTGCTATCTTTGAGAGAGTTATCTTTCGAGACTTTATGGTATTAACGAAAAAAACTTTTTCTCGTGATTCATTAGTCTTATTATTGAATTTATATTTTATGATATTAATCTAGGATGTAGATGGTAATGCTTATGATTACTACCATTATTATTACCATTATTATTATTGTTATCAAGTATTAACCCTATACATGTTTGTTTCTTCATTTAGGGACGGCAGCCTACTAAGAATTGTAATGGAATTGATAACGGTCTGAACAAATGTCTTGATTTTTTTACATATGCTGAAGATTGAGAGTGCCAATTTAGAGATAAGCAATGGACCCTGGGCATCTAGCACAGAACTTGATCAACATGTATTAGATGACTGACTTCGCCTGTATAAATTCTCAAAGATGCATTCAAGCATATATATCGTTTTTTACAAAGGTGAATTTATCGAATTTAAGATATATCTTTGAAGATTTTCCTTTCATCCCAATCCATTTTTATGAAACATTGATGGAAATCAAAGTTCTGAATAGTATCGATGCATTCTGCAAAGTTGAACTACCACTTACTAGTCATTGCAACACGGACGATTTAATCAACAAGATGATCATATTGTGTGAAGTTTTGATGTCTCTTAAAAACACCATCAAACAAGGCATCAACAGGATTGAATTTTTAAATTCTTCGGTTGAAGAAAAAACCACTACACCATCACCTACACAAGTACTTGAATCCAAACCCTCTTCCGGAAATAGTGTATTTACTACAATTAAATTTCAATTTTTTAATTTTTTTTCTTTACAACTTTTATATAATCGAAAAAATAAAAAAAATAATATTAATCATTTAATTTTTGTGCTAAATTTTCAACCTTAGTGCGACAGTATTATTAAATTACTAAAAAAAAATTTTTAATTCCTTTTTTCGTTCTATACAAATTCCAGGATATTTATTAATATCAAAAATGTGCAATATTTTAATTGAACTGGTTACACATGACCAAAATATGACGCAATAGTAGTATTGATTTATAAATAGTACAAATTTTTTCCATTTCTGAATAATTGTTTTTATCGCGTTCCAAAAAAAGGGGAAGGAATGATCGTTTATTTTAGTTATTATTATTATGATGGTGATTGATCCGCAATTCTCCAAATTAAATTTTGATCTTTTTATGTTTATTATTTCTTAGAGCATATATGAAGGCGAAAATGAATGAAAGTCTATCCATTTTTTAATTAAATGCGTGATCATGTTTATTCAATTTTGTCCTGGAAATGTTGGTTTGTTTTAGTCACGGTTATATGAATATTATTTTATAGATGTTGAAACCTGCATGTGAAATTATCATATTCAAGAAAAACAAGAACTGTTGAGGTGAATATAAATAAGGCAAATAAGGATCCAGTGAACTACTTTGCATAATTGTAATTGAATTGTATATACATGCTGCCCAAATCCCAAATACACAAGGTGAATTTGGAACAGCCTGTCAAAGAATTTCCAAATCCCAAACTACATTGTACATCCATGGCGTTCTGTCTTCCAACCAATAAGTGCCCAGGATTGATCTATGTTTGGGATGTACAATGTAGTTTGGGATTTGGGATTCTTTGATTTCGTCAAAGTAACCGAAAGAAGATTGAAAAAGGTGTGATTGAGTTGACAGAAAATACTTGATTAATGGACATATCACAAATGCCCATTTTAACTTTCGCGAGTAAGTAAATGGTAAACCTGACATTTTACAATTTTTTTTTAGTGATACAAAAACAGCAAGCAAATTTGTTTCCTTGGATATTAATTGGAGTAGTGATTATTGTAACCATTTCCTACTTATTTTTCAAGATGAAAAAAAGAAAGGACAATAAAGAATAATAAAAAAACAATAGCAGACTATCATTTTAAAATATCCAAAATTATCTAGAGGCAGAATTTTAGGGAAAATATTAGAAGTGTAGTTTTTCAAACTATAAAAATATTTTAAACGATAAAAATATAAAGTTAATAAATATTTATCATTTTGCATCTGGTCACTCTATTATTAGCAAAGAAGGAATCGTTGGAACATTCATTATATTATTAGGTTGGTATATAGAATCAAAAATTCCTTTTGTATGCCCCTGAACCCCTGAATTGCCTTTGTGCGCGTCATTTCGTCATAAAAAAAGAACATGCCATTTTAATTTTAAAAAAAAAAAAAAAAATTTCTGTATAATTATAATAATTGTAATAACATTGTAAATTTATCTTTCTAAAGATTTAATAATAAAATTACATGAACAAGATATTGATTGCCTTTATTAAAAAAAAATTTTTTTTAATTAATTTAATATAATCAAAATTTTAAAACATCTATTTATTACTATATAAAAATTCCCCTGATATCTTTTTATAATGAGTATCAATAATTCCAAAAACTCAACTTTTTTATCGAGATCCTTAGTCCAAGAGCCTTCAAGTACTATTAATGGTGGTAGCAGTCCAGTAGTTTATGATGCATCGAGGTCTTCTGTTGCAGAATTAAGACGATTATCTACTTTATCAAGCAAAAAAGACTTATCCAACCTACAAATTCCCACAATAACGGAAAATGCAGAAGACGTTGCTGGTAAGTGAGATAAATAGACTGTAAATGACAAAAGACAACAACAATTGATTGGACATATAATATATTTTCATAATAATACACATAAGGTTTAAGAGGCCGTATTAGATTACAAAAAACAGAGGGCAAACGTAGTTCACGTAATTGGATGGATCAACAAAGAAAAAATCTTCAAGCATACGAATACTTATGTCACATTGGTGAGGCTAAAGAGTAAGTTAATGAGATAAAATGAAAAAGGATATCATTTTTATTATTTATTTTACATAATTAACATCAATTATATTTAATTAGGTGGATCGAGGCTTGTATTGCAGAAGAAATTGATCCAATTGTGTTATTGGAGGAAAGTTTAAGAAATGGAATAGTTTTGGCTAAATTAGCAAAATCCTTTGAGCCATCAGTTGTTCGAAAAATATTTATGGTATTTACTTTTATCAATGTATTTGTATGCATTTATGCGTAGCATTCTGTAACCAATTTTGAACTAACTTACAAATAATTGTTTATTAGGCTCAAAAATTACAGTTCAGGCATTCAGACAATATCAATTATTTCTTTGCCGCTATAAAAAAAATAAGATTACCTTTGGTAAGTCAATCAAAAAATAACAAATTCACACACACCATCTAATATTTATTTACCGTTAAAATTTTAAATGTTATCTTCTAGATTTTTTGGTTTGAATTAACTGATTTATACGAAAAGAAAAATATCCCCAAAGTAATTTATTGTATACATGCTCTGAGGTAAAATAAATAATAAAATTATCATAATTTTTTTTTTTCCTACTAGTTTATTTACAATTTAATTTACATTTGGTTTGATTTGATTTGATTTAGTCATTTAATGTCAAGAAGAGGATTAACACCTCGTATTAAAAATTTAGTGGGAAAATTAGAATTCACTGGTAATGAATTGTTCACAATTATTGACTGATAATGATAATTTCTCAACAATAAAATTAATAAATAGTAATAATTTTTCTTTTATAGACGAACAATTACATCATACACAAAGAGGATTGGACGCATTGGGTGTGGCAATGCCAAGTTTTGCAAATGTTGGAGTTGCGCTGGCAGCGGAATTGAATGAGCCTATAATTGAAAATGAGCCTGAACCACCTACTGAGCCACATGAATCTGAAGAAGAAAGTAGGTTTTCATTTGATTGTAAAATATTTTGCTTTTGTTTTTTTACAGAAATTTAATTTATAATCTATTATTTTAAATAGAAAGCGCAAGATTTTGGGAAGAAAATAAATCAACTATTATTAAATGCCAATCAATTGTTCAAACGCATTTAGCTCGCAAGCAATTATTAAACCGTAGAATGTTGCATCAGCAATCATTGCCATTCACCATCAAACTTCAATCACAAATTCGTGGTTTATTGATTAGGAATGAATTACATCAACGTATTAATGAGATGCGTGAATTAGAGTCATGGGTTGTTAAGGTGAGTTATTTTTATATTTTCCTTAAATAAATGGTTCAGTAAAGATTTCTTAATAATAGTAATAAATAACAATTATAAAATATCACCATAATTATTTTTATTTATTTATTATTTAGGTGCAAAGTCAAATCAGAGGTTTATTGTCTAGGAATTTATTTAAAGATAAATCGAAATATTTTGAAAAAAATATCGACAAAATCATTAAAATACAAAGTTTATATCGCGCCAAACATGCTGGCGATGCTTATAGAAGTTTAAGTAGGTGTTTAAGAGATTAAAATATGGCTTTCATTGAAATTTTAATCAATAATCTTATTTTATCTAACTATTATTGTTTAGCAATGGGCAATAACCCTCCCATCGGTACGATTAAAAATTTTATTCATCTTTTGAATGATAGTGATTTTGATTTTGAAGAGGAAATCGGTGAGATATAACATTAGCTTTGATGATTTATATGTTTATTTATTTAAGGAAAATACTAACAATAGTGAGATACATATTTTTCACAATTCAAATTTAAATACAGAGTTAGAACAACTTCGACAAGCAGTAATTCAACGCATAAGAGAAAACAATCAATCGGAAGAATTGTTAAATCAATTGGACATAAAAATTGCTTTATTAATAAAAAACCGTATTACAATAGATGAGGTTATTGCAATTGCTAACCCGAAAAAACGTAATAAGCGTTTATCACGACTTAATTTGCCTTCGGGTCCGTTCTCCTTACAATCATTAGATAAAGAGTCGAGACGTAAACTTGCATTGTATCAACAATTATTTTATATATTACAAACTCAACCAATTTATCTGGCAAAACTGTTTTTTATTTTAAACAAAACTAGTTTTCCTGAAAAAACAAAAAAGCTGGTCGAAGGTGTTGTTTTAACATTATTTGGATACGCACAAAATTCAAGAGAGGAGTTTTTATTGTTGAAACTTTTCCAGAAAAGTATGATGGAGGAATTAGAAAATATTGATTCGTTGCAAGAATTTTTAAGAGGAAATTTTATGTTTATGAAGTTAGTAGTACATTATAATCGTGGAGCAAAAGAACGCAAATTTCTAAGGGATTTGTTGAGACCATTGGTGGAACAAATAATGAATGATGATAAAATAGATCTTGAAACAGATCCATTAAACCTCTATAAAAATCTTATCAATTTAGAAGAACTTAAAACAGGATTACCATCAAAGAGGCCTACTAATATTGAATTTCAAGAAGCATTAAATGATCCAGAAACAAGGACGGTTTTCATACATCATTTACAAAGATTAAGAAAAGAGACGGAAACCTTTTTAACAACAATCACCAATTCTATTGAAAAAATGCCATATGGCATCAGATATATTTCCAGAGAATTGAAAAGAGCTTTAATGAATAAATTTTCGGATGAAACAGAAGATGCTGTAATGAAAGTTATTGGCCATTTGATTTATTATCGCTATTTAAACCCTGCAATTGTGTAAGCATTTAAGAAAGACTATATATGTGTCAATAAAATATATGTGACTTAAGTTAATTTATTTTCTATATTTTATTATAGAGCACCTGAAGGATTCGATATTATAGAAACTGTTGTTAGTCCAATGCAACGCAAAAATTTGGCAGAAGTATAAAATTTATTTAATATTTAAACTTGTATATGTGTGTATATACATACATACATGACTTAATTAATCGGATCTGATTTTAAAAATTTTTAGATTTCGAAAATGCTCAACCAAATATCAGTTGGAAGATTATTTGATGATGATAACATGTATTTACAACCATTAAATGAATATGTGACTTACGCTGCAGATAGATTTTCTAAGTTTTTTAAATCTGGTATGTGAAAATTAAGACTAAATAATTTTATTGATGTGTGTTATATACGAATTATTAAAATAATTAATTACATGCACATATATATCTATATATAGTTACAGAAATTGAGGATCCAGAAACATTTTTTGGTATCGATGAATTTAATGATTTAACACGCACCAATAAACCGATAATTTATATTTCGCCAAATGAAGTATTTTCCATACATAATTTATTAGTTCAACGTATTGATGATATTGCACCAGATCACTATGATATGATAAGGCAAATTATACATGAATTAGGTGATTTACCACCATTGCCGGATGATGATGATTCATTTGATCCGAACACAAAAGAGATTGCATTAACATTGACAAGCAGATTATCGTTGAAAACGATCAACGGAGAAGACTCAGAAATTAAGCATTTATTTGTTGAAACAAAACGATATGTATTGGCAATTATGAAAGTACAAAATGGTAAAAATTTATTGGATATTTTAGTTAAAGCGGTTACATTAGCAGATGAAAAGACTTACGAAGAATTGTGCAAATTAGATAAGCAAAGAAAACCAAAATATAATAATTCATTTTCAAATATCATTAACAATAACATCAATAGAAGTAATAGTAATAGTAGTAATAGTAATAGCATAATAAGTAATAATAGCACAAATTCTGGAGAATTACATGACATTAGCAAAATGAAATTTTTAGACCTAAAAAAACTGACATTACATAATATATTGAAATTAGAGAATGGAGGTATAATTACAAGAAAAAATGATTACCAAGATATATTAAATGCCATCGCTACAGATATCAGGAATAAGCATAGAAGAAGGATACAAAGGCAAAAAGAGTTAAGGCAATTGAAACAAACATTAATTAACTTAGAAGAGAAGAGATCTCACCTTGATGAGCAAATAAAAACCTATAATGACCACATTGACGTTTGTATGCAACAATTATCTACAAAGAAAGGGTAAGTATTTTTAATTTATATAATTCTATATTTTATTACTTGGAATTGTTATTTATAGAATTATTTGTATAACCTTGTAGCAAAAAAACCCGGTTGGTTTTGCCATTTACTCGTCAATACTTTCATATACGAGAGTTACAAAGGTCAGGAAGAGTGCCAAAATTTGGGTCTTACAAATACACAGCTCAAAAATTATACGAGAAAGGTGTGCTGTTATCAATTTCTGGCTATTCAAATTTTGACAAATTAAGCCTTACAATTTCATCTGATGAATTGGGAATATTTAAAATTGAAGTATCACTTAGCGGGATTAATCTACCAGGTGCAAACATGGAACTAAGATTAGAAGATCTATTACAAAGTCAATTTAATAATAGTCAAGTAATGAGCTTGTTTGATGGTATAGCTAAAGTCAATGTTAATTTGTTAATTTATTTAATTAATAAGAAATTTTTTGTGTGAATCCATTCCATTATTTATTATTTATTCTTTATAATTTTTTTAAATCAAATAATATTATCGTTTAGTTATTTATTATACTTGAGCATGTACATATTAATTATATCATTAAAAGGATTTGATCATGTGACGGTTCTTAAATGTTTTATATTGAAATAGATAGACACATAATAAGCTCTGTTCTGAGGGGTATTGATATTAATATAATTAAATTATTTAAAAAAAAAATTTTCAAACACAAGCACAAAATCTAATCATCATTTTTGTTCATCTGAAGTAAAGTTAACAAAGCCTGAGATAAGTCAGTTTAAAAATCAACAAATTATTCAAATCATCAAACACACAATCATCATTTATCAAATAATCCACATATCTACTTTCTATTAACAATTCTGCTTTTGTAAAAGATAAAATCCTACCATTATTTTGTTAGTTGTATCCATTGATTATTGGTTTTCACATTAATTTCATATTGATTGTCAAACCAGGAAATTGTTCTTAAAGCCATTGACATTGTAATAATTAATTTAAACCCACAAATATAAATTAGATCCTTTAATACCTGGGGAATAAAATATAAAAAACATTGACATACTTGTCATGTTTTGTTGGATTATTGCCAGATTCAATTTCTGGTCATCATCCGCGTATTAATATGTATATCTTTGTGATGAAATAAAAAATAGTTTCCATTACCAAATTTCCATGATATGTTCTAATTTTTTTATATAAACATATAAAATTCATACAAAAATAATTATTAAAACCAGCCTTTTAAAAGTTTAAAAGCTTCCATAGTGTCAACAGGTCCATACGTAAAAAGAACAAAATTTATATATAATCATTTGGTTTTGACAAACACTTTGCAATAGTTACAATAGGAGCATTGTTATTGTTTTCGTCAAAATATTTATTTATTATATAGCTTTTTTAATATTTTGTATATATTATTTTTCGAGGATCCTAAAGACTATTAATTGACGATCCGTCAGTGAATTAGTGGTCGACGTGAGAAAAAACTCTAATCGGTAACCTTTTATAATAGAAAAGTTACTATGTTTTTGTCTTTGCAAAGATAAAACTTTTTTTATAAAATAAATATCGATCTGATAAAAAATAATTAACTATTACGATATTAATATTAATATAGTGCGTGCCATCTAGACACCAAATGCTTGCGTCACAATGCCAAATCCTCAAATCCTAAAATAGCAATGATACTCTTTGGCGTCACGGGATTATAGGTTCTTGTTATCAGGTAGATCCGACGTATTACTGGCAGAAATAAAAATTTTTTTTTCTTTAATTCAAACGTATTTCTTATTACAGTATTATTAAACAATAAACTGATTGTATCACATGATTATAATATAAAGTTGCAAAAATAAGTTTGTTTATTTCTGCCAGTGATTACATAGGAACTGCCTGATAAAAATCATTTATCATATTCGTTATGAAAGTTTATTCAATAAGTATAAAACAAATACAATAAACGAATATATAATAATAATTCGAATAAATGAAAAAAACAAATAATTCGAATAAATGAATAAAAAATGAATAAAATGAATAAATGAAATAAAACAAATAAAATGAATAATTCAATAATAATTCAAAATAAAATGAATAAAACAAATAATTCGAATTAAGATTGAATAATTTGAATAAGAATTTGCTAATACTAATGATTATCAACATTAACCAGGACAATTGGTTTGTCCACGATTTACTATCTCACAATATATTATATGATATATTGATAAGTACATCACTTCAACTTGTTAATGCTATGAAAAATCAATTTGAAAAGGGTAAGAAAATAAATAATACCATAATGAATATGTATGATAACAATGATTATTAAAAATTACATTTATTTTTTTGTCAAAAATCATTATTTTAGTGTGCATATTGTGATAAAATGTATGATAAAAAATAGATATAAATATAAAGTACAAAAGTATAAGTTCTCCATCTCTGCACACAGCCCAAATAACCCTATCGCGGTGTTAATGCTAAGCACTACCAGCACAGCCTAAGATATTCTAACCAAGGTAGGATAGTATTTAATTAAAGATAAGGGTTGCTTTTAGCAAAGGTTTATATTCAAATGTTTTATTTATTATTAATGGTCAAGTTATTTAATGTAAAAATGTTATGTTTATTTTTAGCGATAATTAGGTTATTATTATTGTGTCATGGACATGATGATACGAACTTGGTCTAAACCAAGCATTTTTATACCTCTTGGGGTATTACAAATAACATGACTTTTACAATATCTTGTCCAATAAAAATACTGCTTATTAATTGCTAATGTTACCGGAATTAGACTTTAACGCAGATATTTTGGCCGAACCTCTTAATTCTGGGACAATTTAATTTTTATTTCTATTTTAATTATTTTTTTTTTTACATGATTTATTTTTATCATATTCTATTTTTATTTTTCTATTCATTTATTATTAACTTCGTGTAACAAATCGGATTTTATCTCGACCTTTTAATAATAAACTTGAACTTCACTATTAAGATAAAAAGAAATTACACCACTCAATGGCATTTTTTTTTAGTGAGTTAGCACACTGACGGTTAAGTTTCTTTTATGTCATATTAATAGGGTATCTATTTGATTATTTATGAATTTGAGTATTTGAAATTAAAATATATTTAATGTTTATTTGAATAAAAATTTATATTACAAATAGAAGCTCTACATATTAATATTAATAACAAAAAGATATAATTTAACAATGATGAATGACAATAATTGCATTGTTGAAAATGATGCCTCTTCAATTACTTCTTCAACAGGCACAGTGTAATGTGTGGAACCATTTCACAGTTGTAGATGGAAAAGCCAAATGCAAACTATTGCAAATATTTTTGAACCCATTTATTTCAAAGGCAACTCTTTTAAAATAATTCAGAATTCAAATTATTTTACATGGTATATATTTGAATTAGACCTGAATCAAATCATTTATAGGTTCAATTTTCATTGATTTGTTCAGATCCTTGATATCACTATGTTGCATAAATATATTCATCTTTATATATATATATATATATATATATATATATAGTTTTACCATTTTCACTTATTCACTGTCCATTATCTTTTGCATAAATTTGATGTCTATATCTTTGAAAATGGAGGAGGGATAATGATTTGAAAACAGTATATCATTTACTATGTAAATTATTATGCTGATCACAAAAAAATTTATATATATACATTAATTAGATTTGATTCTTAAAATGTCACACATCCAATATCCCTTCGAAATACAGTCAAACCTCGTTTCAACGAACCCATGGTACAGACCACCAAAATGGCAATGATTGATATTTCAGACATAATAATAATAATAAATAAATATTAAATACATCTTCAACATTCACAACAGATGTGGTCTTTTTAATTTTGCTTAATGTGAATTTAGTTCAATTTTAATCCATTTATCAGACTTTTTCAATATGTCACTAACTTGACCTGCACTAACTCCATATGTTTGTGCTAATTCAATATTTTTTGGTTAGGTTTAGTTTGTTTTAATAAAGATAATTTGCATTTTTATTCAGCAGTGATATATACACGTTTTTTAATGGGTGGTGATGATGATTGTTGTTGAGACATTTTCAAAGATTTTAATTGATGAAGAGTTTAAGAAAATTTTAATTATGTAAGATTGTAAGAATTTGATTAAAAAAATCTTTTTTATTATTTGGAAATTTGGATAAAATGTAGAAATTTGGCTTTAACTTTATCACGTGAATTCGTTATAATGCGAAAATCTTACCAATAAATTCGTTGTCTGTTGTTAATATAAAACTCGTTGAAGCGAAAATTCGCTGGAATGAGGGTTTGACTGTATATTCAACTACATTTATCTCCTCAAAGGCTAAAACTTTATCCCTACAGATGTAGGTCTGCATATGGTTTTTTTTTACCTTTACTAAATTTGGTAAATTAAATTTTATTGTTCCAATTTTTAAGTTAAGAGGTTCGGCACCAATGTATAAATATGAATTTGCGACATATATAATACCATTGTTTTTAAACTTTAATGGAAAGGTATCTCAATTTTATTAAGTGGGCGTAGTTTCTAAGCCAAAATTGTTCTACGCGAGAAATTACATTCAGCAATGACATTAACTCAAAATCGTTACTATTTGAAAAGCCCCGTATATAAATTTGGTTAGCGCCACCAATTATCGTTAATTAACGAGTTTCAAATAGCACTAATATCTTTAAAAATTATGAAAGATAACTCTGTCTACACTTACCACAAGACTCCGGGGCAGTTTTTATAGCTAGCTGAATATTTAATGACTCATATGGCGTATTTCAGTGATTCTTTCATTTTGTTCCAAGTTCGGAAGGTAGGTCTTTTGTAAATTATAAATAGGATATAGACTTGTAAAAAGTTTTATACGACTATTGTAAATGAGAGGTTCGAATCAATAATAACGATTATTACCAACACCCTCCTTTTATGATGAATGAATAATATGAATTATACTTTTTATGGAGTTATTATTATTCACGATATTAATATAAATTAAACCCGTTATTATTTATTGTATATATTGAGAAAGAAGCGTGTGGGGTAAGGAATGTTTTTATGTTAGATGAGAATCAATACTATTTCAATATTAATCAAAAAAAAAAAATTTTTTTTTTTCTTTTATATATATGTCTCCTCCCCCTAAAAAAAACTAAAACTTTAAAACTTTTTTAAAAAAAAAATTTTTTTTTATCCTTTGATTAATAAATATAATAACAATAACAATAATAATCATGACTCATACTAACGGCCATCAATATAGCAGTAGTGAACTTATAAACTTAGAAAATAGCTATGGCGCTCACAAGTAAATTCTAATATACATTATTGTTTTTATTTGTGTCTATTGATTGATTGATTGATTGATTGATCGATTAATTTATTAAAATTTTTTTGATAACAAAATGTAATTGATCATATCAATCATAGTTACCATCCACTCCCTGTTGTATTTTCCAAAGGGGAAGGTATTTATGTGTGGGACCCAGAGGGTAATAAATATATGGATTTTTTAAGTGCATACTCTGCAGTAAATCAGGGGCATTGTCATCCCAAAATTGTTAAAGCACTTTGTGATCAAGCTCAAAAACTTACTTTGAGTTCAAGAGCATTTTATAATGATGTATTCGGTAAATATGCAAAATATGTCGCCGAGGTAAAAATTAATATTCAAAATTTATTGATGATCTAAAAACATGTTACTTAATAATAATAATATATATTATGTATTTTAGTATTTTAATTATGATATGGTTTTGCCAATGAACACTGGAGCTGAAGCAGTAGAGACAGGAATCAAACTTGCCCGTAAATGGGGATATGTTAAGAAAGGTATCCCAGAAAATAAGGCAATGGTCATATCTTGCACAAACAACTTTCATGGAAGGACAATTAGTGTCATCTCCATGTCAACTGATCCTGATTCACGTCGAGAATTTGGTCCTTTTATGCCACTTGTTGGTCCTATTTGTCCAGCAACTGGTAAAAAAATTGAATATAATTCAGTTAAAAATTTAGAAGATGCATTGGAAGCACATGGTAAACATATAGCTGGATTTTTGGTGGAGCCAATTCAAGGTGAAGCTGGGCAAGTATTGACTTTTTTTTTAAAGGAAAAGTTTTTCTTTACTAATAATAATAAAACTAAAAATAAAATTTTTATTATTATAATTATAATTACCATGTTATAGTATATATGTACCAGATGAGGGCTATTTGAAAAAATGTTATGACCTTTGTAAAAAACATAATGTTTTATTTATTGGAGATGAAATTCAAACAGGATTAGCCCGTACAGGCAAAATGATTTGTTGTGAACATGAGGGAATACAACCAGACATATTATTATTGGGTAAAGCACTGTCTGGAGGAGTTTATCCGGTATCAGCTGTTTTGGCTAATAAAGAAATTATGTTGTGTATTAAACCTGGTGAACATGGATCAACATATGGTGGTAATCCATTAGGGTGTGCAACAGCAATAGCAGCACTTGAAGTGATTAAAGAAGAAAATCATGTGGAAAAATCAGCTGTATTGGGAGAGAAATTCCGTAAAGCTTTGCAAGGTATCAATTCACCATTGATTGAAAAAGTGAGAGGGAAGGGTTTATTGAATGCAATAGTGATTAATGAGAAGACTGATAAAAGTGCATGGCAAATATGTTTATTACTTAAGTCACGAGGTTTATTGGCTAAACCAACTCATCGTAATATTATTCGATTGGCACCACCATTATGTATCAGCTCTGAGGAGTTGATGACTGGTGTTAAGATTATTGAAAATGCATTGAAAGATATTGTGGAAATGGATGTTGCGGAAATCCCTGGTTATTTGGATGATTTGAAATTAAGCAATGCTCATTAATTAATTAGTATTATTTGGATTTCTTGGAAAAAACACTTTTCAAAAATAATAAAAATAATAAAACAATAATAGATTGATATAATAAATTTTTTTAATTGATAGTACTTCAATTAATTATAAATATTAATGTTACTAATTAAATTCTAAAAAAATATTAGACAATGATTCTAGTATAAATTTCTTGTTGGGTGCAGCTTTAATAGCAATATTTATTTGATAAATTAAATTGGTTTATAGTAAAGTAGAATTAGTATAACTATAGTCAAAGATATAACTTTGGAAATATTAAAATATTATTTAAAAAGATAGATCAGACAACTGTTATCATACTAATTGATTGTTGAAAATTGTCAATACTATTGTGATAGTATTCTTTGAAGATGTGATTTTGATTTATAAAAATGAATTATTTCTTTTGTAAAATTTTTTCAACTTGTAGCAATCAAGTAAATATAAACAACACATGTTTAAAAATTAATTTACTTGAAAATCTGATCTAATGTAATGCTAATACTAAGGTCAGCCAAATAACCTGAAAACAAGTAATTAATCAACAATCAGAAAAACCATATAGTAATAGTAATTATTTGTCCGAGTGAGTTGTTAAAACTACAAACATGCCCAACCCAAAAGAATATCTATAATGTAAAAAGTTACATAAAGAGCAAAGTTCATTCTTGTTACATATTTTTGAGTAATATCATTTACAAAAATTTCCAAGTTTTGAGGTTAATATGTAAAATATAAAATAGCGATCCATCTTTTCCTTAAAAGTCGTGTAACACTAATTCGTGTAGTATTTTGCATATTAATATATTAAAGATGTCTGAAGAAGAAGTAAAAAGGTTGCTTAAATTAGTGGAGGAATCGTTTAATGAAACTATAACCGTCAAATTAGCAAAAAAAAAGATAAGCGAACTTCCTGTTGAAGTTATAAACTATGCAAATAATTATAATGTTGATAGGTAATGAATGATTAAATTTTTTTGAGTGTAATCGATTATCAAAAAGATTTAACCCATTTTTTTTATTTTATTTGGATGTAATAAATAAATAGATTGTCAATTGAAAGCAATCAATTGTCAAAACTTCCAAATGAAATGTCTAATTTTACACATTTAAGATATCTTAATCTTTCTCAAAACCTTTTTATGGAATTTCCAGAAGCAGTAATAATTGATCTATTTTATCTTTATTATTTCATTTAAAATTAAAATTATTTGAATATATATGCTAATGTATATGTATATATTTAAAAAAAATAAGCTTTGTTTAATGCCAAGTTTAAAAATTTTGGATATTAGTAAAAATAAAATTCGTAAACTACCCCAAGATTTTGGAAAATTGATGACATTACAGGTAATAAAATTGATGGTAAATAGTAAAAGAGAAATTTTATTAAAAAAAAACAATTTCTTTTTTTTTATTAAAAAAATTAGTTGCTGAAAATTTCAAAAAACCAAATAAAAAGAATACCAAAATATTTTGCAGATATGAAAGATTTGCAATATTTAAAAATTGATTACAATCCAATTAAATTTCCACCAAAAGTTATCCATATGATGCCAAAAGGCGAAGATAAAGATGTTATGCTACCTTGGTTAGAAAATTTAAAGGAATATCTTAGACAAAATTCAGGCAAGCTTATTAAATTAATTTTTGCACACAAAAAGGCATGGATTAATAATTTAATTATTTTCTATTTTTATCTTAGATCAAACTGAGTTAGATGAAGGCAAAAATAGCAGGTTGGTTTTAAGATATTTACATATAAATATTTATTAATAGGAAATGATCAAATATATATCAACATTATTATTATATTAGCAGTGAAGAAGAAATGGATTATCAGTTTGATTCACAAAATAATAGTGATAATAAACAATTAAAAAAAGCAACGTCAGTTGATAATATTAATTACTTGTCATCTAATGTTAGCACAAGACAAATAGTTGATGGTGCTGGGTCATCATCATCTTTAAAAACAATCAAAGAGAATGACCAAATGATGTCAAAACAAGAGAAAAAACGCCTTAATCCAAAATTAAGTTTGGATTTACAACCTGTTCGTCGTAGTCGAAGTCACAGTAATGATTTTGATGCAACATTAACAAATTTTAGAAATACATTTGTTAAACATTCAAAAAGTGTATCCACAGATTCAATAAATTCAACACAGAATCAAAGTAGTATTATTGAAGAAAAACAAAGTGATTATTATTTCCAAAAACTTAGGACACTTCCTCCATCAGACCATCTTCAAATGAGTGATATTTCACTGAGAGAAGCTAGCCGAAATATTTTATATGCATTTTCACAAGTTCATAAAGCAATTTGTCAATTTGCAATTGTTACAGGAAATGAAAAAATATTTATGAATGATCTTAACAAAGCAACAACACTGATTGGACAGTTAAGTGCAGCATTGGAAAAATATGATAATTTTGTATTACAAGCACCACCTGGTGCAGAATATTGTATCAAATTGCTTAGTACATGTCAAGAAAGTATAGCTAGTTTTAAGACATTAATGGAACTTTTGAATAAACGACTCAAATCACTTACACAATCTTCAGATAATATGAGATATTCTCGTACACTTCTATTGATGCTTCATGGAGCAGTTGCAGATATTAAATTTGCATGGGAATTAATATTTCCACTATTAAATGTTCATACACCTTATACTGGAATGTCTACTCCTTTTAGATCAAAATCCATGTCACGATCAAATAGCAGTAATCTTGCTAATGTTGTACCGCACTCAGCAGGTGCTGCTTCATCATATTTTTTTGCTATGCCATCATCACCTTACAATAATTTAAATACACCTACAAGTGCAGGATCACCAAATAACCCGAATACAGATTTTTTATTTTCAATAGCTATATTTGATCAACTTCTTTCAAAAGTAGAATTTGCAATTAAGGCTGTAGAAAATGTTATAAAATGTTTGTCAGATAATGTAAAAGATGTTTTAGAACCCACCAGCGAAGATCAGGTGGAATCCTCATCATCTATCAAAGATAAGATGAATGAATTGATAAAAGATGCAAATGAAGTTACCATACACTTAAAAAAATCTTTATTATCAGTAAAATCATCTACAAGCAATAATAAAGATGACCCATCCATACAACTTAAAGTTTATGATGATACACTGGTTTTTCTTCAGGTAAATAATACTTTTTATTTGTTGTATGTTTATTTAAAAATCATTAATTACATTATTAAAATCAAAAAAAATTTATTATTAGACAACAATTAAATTATGTGAATTCGCAAAGGATGTTTCACACAAATGGCAATTGAGTAGCAAAGTTAAAGCAGGGCTAAGCCATGTGATGAAGTCTTATACCGAATTAACAGATTTATTAAATAAAAGTCAAGTGTTAGATAATACTTGATAATTTAATTTAAACAAAAGAATATTTAATTTAATTTAATTCTACTTTAATAAAGTCTCATGAATTTTTTCAAAAAATAGAATTTAAGATACCATCTTTCTAAAAAGTAGGATCTAGTGGTTCAATATTAATATTAATATTAAAAGTTCGCGTGTTTTTACACATAAAAAAAAATATAATTTAGCGCCTGATTTTTTGGCTAAAATTACAGCATTGTTGGTGTAGATCATTAGTTTCCGCTAGCACTTTGCTGTAACATTGCTAAAAATTTTATTTTTGAGAAATACTCACCACACATCAATAATTCAAAATCCATGAAGAAGTCATTGAATAGAACATTCAATTGAGATATCAAATAAAACAAAAAGTTTGTACAACAAAACTACATTCTGATAAATGGAAGAACTGGTGTCAAAATTTCGTAGTTTATGCTATCTTTTTAGATGATTTATTTAAATACATCTAATTAATTGTTTTAATCAAAGGATGACGAGCTAGCTTTAAATTAACTATAGGTTAATTACGTGTATAACTTTTAAATTTTTAATAATGTATTTAGATTTTTATGTATTTAGATTTTTAGATAAATAAACGTGATTACAAGGCCTCATTTTAGTATATAAATAAAAATTATGGTGCCATTAGAAATGGTTTTATATTTTAAGTTAACTGGTATCAAGAATATTGGAAATCGCTTTATGAGATAACCAATAAAGCTACTATGTGGTTATCTATAAAAAATATTTGTAATTGCCAACCCGTCAATAAAATTGCAGTTGCAATGCTTTTTGTGGATAACTACATTATTATGTGTTATACGAATAAAAGGGTATTAACACGAAACCATAAAAAAACACAAATAATTTGCTGTCCATCTTAAGTTAGTTGTCAGCACTACATGCTGAATCTGGGCCAGTGATATCTTTGAACACTTCTTTAAATTCTCTTAACACCGGCCTTGTTATCAAATCTTGATCTCAATGCATTCGCAATGACTTACAATATAAAGTTCATAAAGAAACAGAGACCAAAGTTATATTAAAAAAAAATATAAAGAGCATCTGGCAAAAGTTCAATAAAATGTCAAATTGTTTGAAAACTGTGATAACGGGTGGCGCATTCTTCTGATGAAGATGAAAATGAAAAGATCCTGCCGGTATACTCAGTATGATCTTTGATGATTGAATAAAGGTGAAAGATTAATTGCAATAATGCTGATGGACTATTTGGGTTTGATTATATCAAATATTTATTACATACTACTAATACAGTAATATCTATTTGCCAAATGATACGCGCAGTGAGAGGGCGCAACAGGCGCAGGCTTGGTACCTTAACATTTAGAATTTTCCTATTGCTATTACTATTACTATATATAAAATTCCGAAAAAAAAAGAGCTGCCCGATATTTTTCCTTTTCTTTTTTATAAAACTTTTAACGAAAAAAATTATATTCTTCCGGAAAATTTTTTAGCATTCTAATTTATAATTATAATTATAATTTTATAATTATAATTATAATTTTATAATTATTATAATTCAGGAGAAATTTCCCGTTTTTTTTTATTTCCGACCCTGGTTGTGTTGCCATTTAATTTTACGCGTATAATAATAATGATGAAAGATTCGTGTCATATCATTGTAAATCATAATAACATTTGTAACATACTATTAATAAATTTACATCCCCTTGCTTGTTAATCGTTATGATTTTGTTTATTAATCCAAAAAAAAAAATATTTTTAATATCGAAAGTCTTTACAAAAATAAAATGAAACCAATATCAAAAAATAATAAATCCTCTCATTTAAAAACAATTGTCAAGAATTATCAAAAACCATGTCCTCCTCGCCAAACTAAATTTCTAGATTTTAGTGAGGTTCTTAAGAACCCTCCGGTCGAAGGAAATGCAAGACTTAAAAAAAGAGGAACAGCAACTAAACCGATTGTTATCCAAGACACATTCGAGTTACAACAAATTAGAGCGCAACAACAACAAAAAGCAAAAATGGAGGCTGAAAAAAGGCTTAAGCCAAATGTTAAAAATCTCTACAAAAAAGTGTTGTCTTGGGACTTAAATTCATCTGGCGATTTCCCTCCTAATATGGACAAAAGAAAATTCAAGGATATACCTGATATATTTAAATCTACTGAAGAATACTTGAATATATTTCAACCATTATTGATATTGGAATGTTGGCAGAATTTTCTCAATGCAAAAGATGAAATGGATGAAAATGATTCGTTTACTTTTGTTGTTGATAGTGCCATGATGGTACATGAATTTATAGAAATTTATGTAACTGCAGAACCATCGTCATCTAATGAATTGACATGGGGCGACAATGATCTTTTATCAATGAGACAATTAACATTACCAGATGAACAGGATAAATTGAAAAATCAAAATAAAGAATTCTTAACAATAGTTAAAAATATAAATGGTAATAAAATTACATTGTTAGCCTATTTAGCTAATGATATCAAGGAAATTCGACGTGAATTAATATCATCAAGTAGATGGAAAGTCATAAAAGTGTCAAGGTAAATTTTTAATATTATGGAATTAATGCTTTTGGATTATATACATTTGGAATTAAAATATGTGTACAATAGTTTAACACCTGCTGTACGTGAATATTCTGCTTTAATTGGGTTACCATATTATCACTGGCGTGATTTCATTTTGAACCCAAAAAAATTAACATCAATGCTTAAAGTGCCATCTGGCAACATAAATAAATATATGGAGAATTATCATATTAATATATCACAAGCTGAGGCAGTTTGGAAAGTTGTAAATCAAGAAAAAGGGATTACACTTATTCAAGGACCACCAGGAACAGGAAAGACCTCAACAATTGTTAGTATGGTTAGTGAATTAAGAAATATTTCTAGAAACTTCAAATCTCGTGTTCTGGTTTGCGCTCCAAGTAATGCGGCAGTAGATGAATTGGAAAAACGATTTAAACAAGGTATAAACAATAGACGGGGCGATTTGATCCAAACTAAAGTTCTTAGATTTGGAAAAAATGAAGATTTTGAAAGGAATGCAGATTCAGAACTAAGATCAAGATTAAAGAAACTGGAAAATGAAATATTACAAATTGAACAAAAATTTATTAAGTCAATGAATGATGATGTCTCTCAATTGTCTTCTTTGAAAGCAAAATCAAATCGTTTGAAAGATGAGAAAAAATACATTAGTGATGAGTTGACAAAATTAATTGCTACAAACAGTAAATCAGAAAAATATGATATATATAGAACTTGGACTAGCAAAGAAGATTTGTATGATGCAGATATTGTATGTGCTACATTGGCTGGAAGTGGCCATGAAAGACTTTTGAATATGGCCAATGACTTTGAGACTGTGATAATTGATGAAGCAGCACAATCAATTGAATTATCTAGTTTAATTCCATTAAAGTACAATCCTAAAAGATGCGTAATAATTGGAGATCCTAATCAATTGCCTCCAACAGTTCTTTCTCAAAAAGCAACAGAATTCTCATATGACCAAAGTCTCTTTCTTAGATTTCAAAAGCTTGTGCCTGAATGTATACATCTTTTAAATACACAATATAGAATGCATCCTGATATAAGTAAATTTCCTAGTGACTTGTTCTATAATTCTGAACTAAAAGACGCAGATGACTTATCTGAAAAAAAAACACAGCCATGGCATGGAAACAAATTTTTTGGCCCTTATAGATTCTTTGATATACAAGGCTCAATGGGATATGATAAAAGTTCAATATATAATAGAAAAGAAGCTCACATTATATTACAATTATTTAATATGTTGGTCAAAGAATATCCAGGTGTTGATGTAAGTGTTCTCCTTGATATTTTACTATATATTAGAATGATTTGTATTTTATTATTATCATTATTATTGACCTTAAATAGTTTAAGGGAAAGGTAGGTATTATTTCTCCATACAAACGACAAGTATCTGAGCTCAAGAGACTTTTTAAATCAAGACTTCCACATGACTCATATTTATCAATAGATTTTAATACTGTTGTGAGTTTTTATTTTCTTAAAAAAAATTTTTTATTCGTTGAATTCTTAAAATTAATAATGATTAATTTCTGATATCAATTTAATGAATTTTTTAGGATGGTTTTCAAGGGAGAGAAAAGGATATTATAATATTATCATGTGTTCGTGCTGGCGATGGTAATATATATAATATAATGAATGATACCATGATTGAAATGCAAGTCAATACTGATTGATGTCTCTTTTCATAATATAGCAAAAAGTATAGGATTTTTAAAAGACTTGAGAAGAATGAATGTTTCATTAACACGAGCCAAAAGTTCATTATTTATTGTTGGAGATTCAAAATCTTTAGAAACTAATGAAAACTGGAACAAACTAGTTTTAGATGCGAAGGAGAGAAATTTATTTACAAATGTATGTAATTGTTATTTCTACTCTCTGTATTTTTACTGAAACAATTAATAATAAATAACATTAATTACCATAGTGCTCAGATATCGAATATTGTAATTTTTTTAATTTATTTGGTGGAGTTGGTGGTACTAGTGGTATTAAGGTATGTATGTAAATAAATAATTTTATTATTTGCAAAAATTTCTGTTAATTTTTTTTCCGTTCTTCATTGAAAAGACTAATTATTACAGAGCCAATCATTCTGATAACAAAAATAAAAACAATAATTATAATAATAATAGTTTTAATCACAATTATGACAACAGAAACAGCCACAACTACAACTACTATCATAATAATAACTACCATAATGACTATAATAATAGCTACGATAACAACAACTATCGTAAAAGGGTTCATGAAAAGAGTAATGATGAATCTAATAATAATGATGATAGCAATATCCCAAAGAAAGCCAGAATTGACTAAATCATTTATGGAAGATTACTTGAAACATAGATTCTAGATAGATTTCGTTATAGATTTATTTTGCTTAAATATCTTATTATTACAATTAATAAACAAAATGAATAATTGAACATGTTGTATGTAATATCATTTCAAAACCTTGGTGCTTTTGGAATATAATTGTCCAAGTGTCCTAAGATGACTGGAATAAGATGGTTAGAACCTGTTGGTTGGTGTATGTATTGGTGGTAAAATTCATTTTGGGTGCAATTCGCGTTATCTCATGTTCAGGTCTTCAGAGTAAAAATTTTAAATGTGATTTTTTCTTTTTTCCCTTCGTTGTTGCACATTATTTCCAAATTTGGTTGGTTTGGTTCTACAGATCGATATAAGATGATTTTTCTCCAAATTCAAAGGTTTGAGTATTTTCTCGGAAGTACACAGGCAAACTCGATAAGTCGGCCCGCAGTAATCAATTGTTTAAAGTACTTGATAATATAAATTATGCGGCCGACTTATCGAGTTTGCCTGTGTATTGCGTAAAAGTTATCATAATAATAAAAATGGTATTCTCAATATTTCTGTTATCCTCCAATTGAAATTTGTAGAACCGTCAAAAATCACACAAAACAATAAATAACTACCGATTAATATATTTTATTTTGGGATTGGTATTACTGTCGTATTACTAATTATATTAATGACCAAAAGCGTTTGATGTAACATTAAAAAAACTCATATTAAAATGAAATGTCATTGATGTAATTAACTGCAATGACCGATCACCTGATTTCAATGTTCATTACAAAAGAATTACATCTTCGGCAGAATGGTTTTACCCCAGAGAAAAAAATTCCCTTTCTAAAATTGCTAATATAAAAAAGCAGTTCTATTACTTTTTTGGTAGTTATAAATCATAGAACAAATGATCATTAAAATTTCTCGCGTTTTTTCATTGTTAAAAAAAAAGTCTCCCTCTTTTTTTGTTAATATATATAAACAATTATTTATGCTTCAAAATAATTTTAAAACTTTGATAAATCATAAAAATTTTTTTGGTTCAAATTATCATAATCATATTTATAATCATACTAAATCAGCAATGGCAACAACTATTACAATGAAATCATCATCAAAAGCAACAATACCAAAATCATCACCATCAAAAGCAACAGAAACTACAATGCAAGCAACATCACCGTCGTCGACAACAATATCATTACCAACTTTTTCTTCATCAAAAAGATTTTCAACAAGTTTCTCTTATAAACAATTTTATCAAAAAATTTTAAAATCTAAAATGGCAAGTACAGGTCGGTTTATCTAAATTGATGAAATCTTGCATCTATTTATTTAACATGTCGTTCAATTAATACCCTCATTCTTTACACACACACACATAATGCAGATGACAAACAATCAAAAATACTTACCTATGAAACAATTAATTCTCACGTTAGGAAGGCAGAATATGCTGTTCGTGGAGAATTAGCAATTCGTGCTGATAATATTAAACAAGAATTATCCAAAAAATCCAATAGATATGATTTCAGTGAAATTGTAAGCTGTAATATTGGTAATCCACAACAACTTGATCAAAAACCAATCACATTCTTCCGTCAGGTAATTGACTAATCTAGTTATTAATTAATTATTTTCTGTTTACTATTTGAATTATTTACATTTCTAAATTTCATTCCTGTTGATTTGATAGGTTATTTCTTTGTTGGAATACCCTACTCTTTTATTACCAGAAAATTGGAATATAGCTAAGCAATTGTATCCTTTGGACGCAATCGAACGAGCAAAATTATTATCAAAACATATAAAAAGTGTAGGCGCCTACTCTCATTCTCAAGGTGTATTACACATAAGACAAAATGTCGCTAAATTTATAGAAGGTTAATACTTTTTTCGATATAATTAATTCATTCGATAGAAATATTAATAATATTGTGTGTCTTTAATTACTAATATTTCCACAGAGCGTGATGGATATCCAACAGATCCAAATAACATTTTCCTTACTCAAGGCGCATCTATAGCGATTCAACATGTACTTCAGCTTATAATATCAAATGATAATGTCGGTATTATGATTCCTATTCCTCAATATCCACTCTATACTGCCACACTATCATTATTTAATGGTAATCCAGTCCCTTACTATTTGGATGAAGATAATGGTTGGAAGTTAGACATCAAAGAGTTAGATGAATCATTCGTAGAAGCCAAGAAAAAAGGATTAGATGTTAGAGCACTTGTGATAATAAATCCTGGCAATCCAACGGGTCAATGTCTTTCTGAGGATAACATTAAAGAAATCATCGAGTTTTGTCATAGTAAAAGAATAGTTATTTTGGCTGATGAAGTCTACCAGGCAAACATCTATCAACCTGCCGAAAGACCATTCCGATCTTTCAAAAAAGTTCTCAAATCAATGGGAAAAGATTATGAAAATTTTGAATTGTTTTCTTTCCACTCTATCTCAAAAGGTGTTATTGGTGAGTGTGGTAAACGTGGTGGATATTATGAATGTACTGGCATCAATAAAAATGTGATTGATCAACTTTACAAGGTTGCTTCTATTAGTCTTTGTCCGAATATTAGTGGTCAGATTATGGTGGATTTGATGGTTAATCCCCCAAAGATAGGTGATGAAAGCTATCCGACGTATAAACAAGAAACAGAAGCTATTTACGAAAGTTTGAAAAGGCGTAGTCAAAAATTGTGTGATTTGTTTAATAAATTAGAAGGTGTAACGTGTAATAGTGCTCAGGTATATTTTTTTTTAATGTTATAATTCTTGTATATATATTATACTTGTTATACTAAACTTTTTTAAATAACAGGGATCGATGTATCTTTTCCCAAGAATTAAACTTCCACCAAAAGCAATAAAGATGGCAAAAGAATTGGGTAAACAACCTGATGAACTTTATTGTTTTGAGATGCTTGAGGCAACAGGTGTCTGTGTAATACCTGGCAACGGTTTTAGACAAAAAGAGGACACTTGGCATTTTCGTAGTACTTTTCTTCCACCAGAAGAATTGTTTGATGGATTTTGTAAAAAATTAGAAGAATTTCATAAATCATTTCTTTTAAAATATAGTGGTGCTGATTAATTAATAAATTACATAATAATCATTAAAATGCTAATTAATCAATTATGGATGGGCTTGTCATATTAAATTAATTTATTTTTATTCTAATTAATTTTTTTTTTAATATTTATTTATACACATTACACATGTTTGTATCACGTTTTCCTCTTTTTTGGAAATCTTGCAAATGTCAAAAAATAAACTTGATAAAAAAAAAACAATATTTATTGTTCGTCTCTATCTCATCTCTATTGAAAAAAAATATCATCCATCAAAAAAATAACTTTTTACAAAAAATCTTTTTTTTCACAAAAAACCTTTTCACAAAAATATTAATTATTTTTAAGAAAA
>CAJVPN010000315.1:0-32012 GCA_910592215.1 Entrophospora candida
CGTTTGCAACAAGACAATGATCCTAAGCACACTTCAAGTGTTGCGAAGGAATTCTTTGCCCAAAATAAAATTCGGGTCGTAGAGTGGCCATCCAATAGCCCCGATTAAACCCTATTGAAAATGCGTGGAATATCATAAAAAATAATGTTGAAAAGCACATGCCACAAGATCGAAAATGTAATTAATTCTATGAAAAATAGATGTGAACTAATTTTAGAAAATAACGGAGATAGAATCGGATATTGAATTTTTTTTATCTAATAAAATACACTATGAACTCTTAAATAAATCAAGTTACAGTTAATTATCTTTTTATGGTTATCGAGATATGTAACTTTTTGTCACCGCCATTATTTTCGTTACACACTTTATATGAAGAACATGTAAATAGAAATAGATTGCATTTAAATAATATTAATTTCTATATATATATGTGTGTTTAAAGAAAATGCTTTACCAATAAACTTTGTGAACATCGACATTATTATATTTAATAACTAATCAAAAAAAGTTTTCCTATTGAAAACGTGATTTTACATATATAAATATATTAATATAATATTTTTTTTGTCAAAAACTAGTCCTTGGTGACATTGATGTAAAAGCTATTTATGTTGGCCAACTTGTGCCAAAAAATGTTTTACAATAGATTTGGTGATTATTATTACGGGGAATATTTATTTATTTATTTATACCATGGTTCCTAATTGATTATCAGTGGCTTTTTTAACAGATATTTTAATGGATACAGTAAAAATTGTAATATAATTTCTCATAAAGAATGAAACATTTGAAAATAGTACTTTGAATTATTTGATTTGAAGCAAAGAAATTTCTTGCGAATGGATTTGTGGTTTTAACAAATATTAGTATAATAATAGAATCATTTATGGTAGAATTAATAATTAGATTTTTTTAAATGAATAATAATAAGATAAATCCATAATTTTATCATATATAGTCCATACAAAGGGGATTTTTGTGTCGCGCAATTCTGATCAAAGTAAAATTTCAGATAGGAGGTACGTAAAAGTGCGATTTGATTTTTTGATCCAGTAATACGCAAAGGTATGATCCAATTTTTGATACGGTGATGCGTAAAAATGATACGTCAAAGCATGGACAAATTTTATGACAAGAAAAAATGATACCGAAAGCGCAAACTATGCGAGAAAGGTTCCTAGAGATCCAAAACATAGCGTACAGTCGGTGATACCCCAATGTATTATTAATACAGAAAACTATATATTGTAAGAAATTTTGCTTTGGGGTATCATCAGGTAGTGTGCTATTCGGCACTACGTGCCTCGTCCTCGATCGGTTTTCGAATGCATTGTTTATAGTGATATAGGAAATACGTATTTTTTTACGAATTGGTTTTTTTAGTCAACAAGTGGAGAATAGAGGTCTATTTATGCGTTTTTCATTGATTTATTAGACTACTAGCACATGATCACGAAATAGTCTAATTTATTAATAATTACATCATTACGTATTTGCAAACCAGGATGCTTTACATTCAATTCAGGCATGAAAAACGTTTGGCAAGCCGGCAACTATAGTGAAAGGAAAGGAATATAAAATTAACTAGGCACCAACATAGGTATCTACTCATTTGTATGTAGATAACAGTCTCAAAGTACGATGCAAACGCGAATCAATCGTAAGTATGTAACAATATGTAAATATCGTTACCTACTTATGCTTATATTTTCTAAATTGGTTAAGCGGATTGAAACCAAAATGTTTTTTGAACTGGATTCAAAGGTCATTGCCAATACTGCTCGGCAGTGTATAAAATTCAGTTGGGGATTTAGGATGGTTACACGCTGGAAATTATCCAATCAAACTTGAATATTATCAACTTTAACTAGAATTTTAGTTGCCATATTAATATTAATATAGTATTAAATTGTCTTTATATTCGGTTTTAATGTAATCAATTAATTTAAAATTATATAAAAATAAAATGAAACTAAAAATGAAGGACATGTGATGAAGAATGGAATTAGGATGGAAATGAAATATGCAAAATTTCAACGCCTGATTAATCAGATAATCGTGAATAATCGGCGAATGTTATTTGATGGACACAACCTCTAACACCAATTATAAGTTTTTTAGTAGCTCTGGAATTTATCCGTCGTATTAAATCATTTAATCATTTAATAATAAATTAGAATTGATCTCTTTGATCTTTTTGCATCCAGATTTTTTAATATTATTGTAAGATCTTGAAAGACTCATTATGAATGTCTTCTTAACATGGGTATTAAACCCAAAAATAATATATATCGTATAGTTTTGAATTATAAATATTCACTATGAATGAATGGTATTGATAATTTGTTATACTATTGTTATAAAGTGTGAACCCTAATTGAATCATTTGCACACGCATACCTTATCTAATCCGATCAATAGCCATGTTATGTGTTGTTATAGTTCTTCTACTTGGATTATTTGATAAAGCATCAATATATACATTTAATGCATTTATCATCTACTATAACATAAATTATAAATCAATTACCATTAAATTGTTTATTATTAGGTTTTTTCTGTTTTTATTTTAATTCTTTACATTTCCATTTTGGAATATATAAAATTAATACCAAGTAAATTGTGTCAAAATCGCGGATGCGAAAGGATGCAACAAGAATTAAGTTAAAAAAAGAGTCAAAGAATGTGAATATCCACCATGCCAATAACTGTGCAAGATCATTTAAAACGTTTGATCGTAAAAAAGAAGAGTAAAATTTTCGAAAGGAGTTTAATAATATGAAACAGGGCCAGTGAAATCCTAGATTGAAAAGTTAGATTGCTTGGTTTTTGTGAACGAATGCTGGCGAGAAGGAAGCCGAGACATCGCAGGAAATCCAACGTTCAAGTTAATTGTAAGATAAAAAGGTTTTAACAAAAAAAGAACATTCACTTAATATTATTAACCTTCGAATTATCGGAAAAGTCACCATTACGTAATCACGTCAAATACACACACAACTGACTTGAATCATGGGAAAAATAGATGATACGTAGATCCGATACAGTTGTTTCCAATTTATCGTATTTTTGATGCTAAACGCAACAATAAGACGGCTTATAAAAGATGCCTTATATAAGGCTTTAAAAAAATTACCTGGTTGGATTTTTCATGTGCGCGAACAATCATGGAAGCAGAAAACTTGTGAAAATTGAATACGTGCAGCTGATAAAGAGGATAGGTTATGATATTGTTGGCATTGTAAAAGGGCCTAGTTCTTAGTGACGACAATGACAGAGAAGAGAGACAGTAATTTTGAGCAATATAGATAGTTGGTTGTAAAAAAAGAAATTTTATTCCCCTTGAATCTTTCATCCCTTTATAATTGTTATTTACTACACTACAGAAAACCCTTTAAATAAATAAATTATAAAAACATTATATCATTGTGACAACAACTTGTCCGAATAATAATTGTAATGTGGTGGTGGTGGTACCAATAATGATTTTAAAATTATTAATGTTGTATTAATATTCAACTTTATTTTATTTTTATCTTTTAAGTTTTTATTAAAGTTGTTCCTTGAGAATTTTTCAAATATTATAATTATTTTCTATTTTAATTAATTATAATTAAAGAAATAAAAATAATCAAAACAATAACGTATTGGATAGAAATTTTGACTTTTTTTTTGTTTGTTTTGCTCCTTTAGACAACCTAGAACCATTAATAGAAAAAATAAAGTGATTATTCTCTCAAACGGGCAAGACAAACTGTTTTGGCATTTACAAAGTAAGGATGGTTGTTGGTAAAGCTAAAGTTTAGAAAATGGAACAAATCTTTGGAAGATAAAAGGTTTTTAAGGTATCCGGTGTGAAATACGCAAATGAATCCATCAATCAAGTAATGCAAGTTGGTTGGTTAGCTTTGAGAATTGAGAACTTTTATTAAAATTTAATTTATTATTACTAATTAATTAGTTTGAATGTTCTTTAATAAAAAGGTAATAAATATTATACAAAAAAAGATTTTTAATACAAAATTTTTCATAAATAAAAAAATTTTACATTATGAAATATACAAAAATTATAATAAGAAAAAAAATTTAAATCTTCTATTTTTTTGCTTTAAAAATTATAATTTAAAATCTATTTCTTTTTATCCACAAATACAATACTGATTTTATTGATAGTATCCACTTCTTCTATAACCACCAGCACCAGCGCCACCGCCACCAACATGTGAACCACCATATGAAGAACCATGAGTAGAAGCAGCGCGCGAACCAGCCTTTGATCTATACGATCTATCTGAAATCTTTGAATCTTGTGATTCATCTTCCCACAACTCTTGTTCATAATCTGTCCATTTCTTTTTTGGAATACTCTTTGGATCAAATTTACCCTCGTCTGCTGGCAATACCTTCTTACCTCCTTTTTCACCAACCACAACACGCGTGTTACCCCATGAGAAATCATCAAAATGCCAAAATGCATAAATTGGAAGATAAAATGAAAACAATGGCATTGCAAATATATACACAATCATCCATCCCACATGTTCCCATTTCCTACGTAAAATAAATATTACTGCCTGCAGACCATAAACAGCTCCTAATAACACTATCGAGGCAATTGGAATTGTTGTTGGATCTAGAATAATTGTATAGATCAGGTACCCCATAAACAATAAAGTTGCTGGCATTATAATTGTAGCAAGCAAATCAAGCATAACAACAAATCTCAATGAAAAACAACAAAATCCACATAATTGAGGTAAGAATATAAGCTCCATAAGATTGTGCACTGTTGAATTGATCCATCTACGACGTTGGGATATCAAAACCGACCATTGTTCAGGTGCTGTGGTTTTACATTTTGCATCTGGCACAAATGTCAGCTTGTAGTTGGAAAAATGTTTCATCATCAATGTGGTCATGTATCGATCTTCACCAAGATGAAGCAAATTTTTCTTATGAAGTGTGTCAACAACGTTCTCAGAATAATCTTCAATAATTTGATTACTTATCAGTAAAGGTTTGTGCGTATCCGGTGTACGTACACGATACATACAGAAACAACCAGGCAAACAGGTGACACTACCAAACAATGATTCAAAAGACTTTGCAAGATGATGAGATATAAAATATTCATATACTTGAATCATAGTAACCCATGACTTCTTCTCATTTGACAATGTTGTTTCACCACATAATCCCATAATTTTTGTATCGTGAATGAATGCTGAAATCAGGCGATTCAACGAGTCTGGCATAACTTCTGTATCAGCATCCACCATAAGAATATATTCATAGAAACTAGGATTAACCCCAATAACATATTTAATTTGATGATACATTTCCAATTCCAACGGTGTCATCTCTGTGTTGAAATGAACTTTGTTCAAAAAATTCATCAATATCATTTGTGAATCTCTTTTACCACGATTACCAGGTCTGGATCGTTCACTTGATTTACCAACTTTTACTATAACAATATATGGTACCACATGCCCGCTACACTCATACAACCCAGAATATATTTTGCCCATGTTGTGTTGCTTAGCACCATCACCCAATGACAAAAAGCTTAATGGTTCAGGATCTAGGTTAGGGTCCACTCCCAAAATGTCCAAAACTATACGAGGAGTTGGTTGGTCATTTCCACTTCCAATAATCATACCATCACATACTATAAATAACAGTTTCCTTTTGTCGTCATATTTCAAAACAGCCAAAGAGTCCAGTGTTTTACGCATTGAATCGTCACTTTCAGTGTAACATGGAACTTGACAAATAACAAATTTATCGTGCTCTTCTGGTTCACGTTTAGTACCTAATTGCAGAGCAGCCAAAAACTTGAATGCTATAACTCCAACAATAATACCTGTAAACCCGAGTAAAATATATCTAGAGAATATACATTGTGGTGAACTACGATGATCCACTTTTCCAATATAAAACAAATTTTTAAAACAAGTCAATTGATTATCTTTGTCTTGTTGACTAATTGCTAATGCATTAAATTGATTGCTAATATCTGTTCCTTTGCTTCCCACAAAAAGGTCCACGATATATCGATTAACGAACTCTGTGTTGACATTTGCAACAGGACCATCAGGACCCGCAGAAACTCTACCACCCATCACATAAGCAGTCAAATCATAGACATTGTCATTAATGATTGCTACATTCTTACCCTCAGAAAAGGCCATAAGTTGAACAGCGGCCGTTGAAAAACCTCTTTGACCAACAAGATGTTTGTTCCTCATCCTGTACTGAATTTCCTCAGCATACCAATCGGGTCGATAATCGTCAGTGCTATAACGGAAATCATGATATCTTGCATTTACATCGGCAGTGTCGTTTGTCATCATCACTGATTGATCAACGCCGGGACAAAGAGCACTAATCTGAACAGGAAATAGAACTGAGGCATCCGCACCGCTGTATGACATTAATGTTTTTTGATCAATGAATGCAGGAAAATGTAGAGGCGCAAATTCGGTTAGTGAAAATACATCTCCACGAATAGCTATATATGTATTTTTGTTGTCATTCTCAAAAGAATGGTCAGCCAATTCGCTATCATTAAATACGAAAGCACGTGGACAAATTATTGCACCGAACACGGCAAGCATGAAGACAAGCACACATGACATGAATAGGATGATTATACACAATGCAACTTTTTCACGCCACGCCATCTGTACGTCTTTACGCTTCATTCTACCACACCAAGATAAGAAACAGGGAGGAATCCACCAAGTAAGCATCCAAGTAAGTACGAGCCATTTTATACGAGCTGCAGTCATCTTCCTAGGCTTTTCTTCCTCTTCAGGAACAATTTCTTGCTCAGGAAGCATTTTTTTCTTTTCCATTTCTATAAACATATTACGTGATGGGGCATAAACCTCCGACCCGTAGGCAGAAGCAGTTTCATTGTATTGACTATATGAATCGTCTTGATAATAATCATCTTCTGATACGATCGAGCGATCATCATTTGAATAATAGGATTGTTGATCAAAACCTTTTGGTGGTGATGGATGATAATGACCAATTTCACTGAGAGAATGCTGAGACAAAGCGTCATCACTTTTAACAAATTCAGCCACACCAACACCAAGACCAACACTTTGTTTTTGTTGTTGTTGTGATAGTTTTTTAACATTATCTCCAGAACTAACACCACTTTTCTTTTTCTTTTTTGGTACTGAATCCAAACTACGAAGATTATCTTCTAGATTACGCAAAGCATGTTCGCTTAGATAAGTTTTCTCGTTCCTAGCAATCATATCATTGTGATCCCAACCAAATATTGCGCAAGAAGCTTCAATCTTTGCCTTTGAATCTTTTGATTGATCTATTTCCATGGAATCCAATATGGGTGCATATTTTTCCAAGAATTCTTCGTGCGTTAGACAGATAGTGTAATTCACTTGTAATCTTTTTGCAATCTCTGTTAGGCCAAGTGATTTTGCTTGGGATTGAAGAACCTTTGAATCGATTTGATTTGGAAGTTGTGTATTGTTGGGCCGAATACAAAAAATGAACCAAGGTGTTGTTTCCTCCAGAGTTTCACATAATTCATCCAGAGCAGATTGAATTTGTGTAGCAACGCATGTTACAGTATGTTGCTTTGATTCTTCTCCACCGACTGGCCTTGAGGATGACGATCTAGTTGCAGTTACAGCATCATCAGTGCCAGCAGTTGTTTCAGTACCTTTTTGACTTTTTCTACGTCTTGTTGAAGGGGCTCTCATAGGCTTCACAGACTGTTGAGCAGAAATAATAGTATTATCATTATGGGGATGCGATTCAGTTGCAACAGCATTATTTGTAAATAAACCAATGATGAAGCTATTGTAGGAAGAACCTTCACGAAACAATGAAACAAAATCAGCACTCAAGTTGTCAATATTTTTTTCTAGGAAATCGGTAGTTTCGTACAAGACTTGACCAGTGTAATGCTGTATTCCAAATGTTGGTAACGCATTTAAACTTTTTGAAGTAGGAGTATAAGAACTATGGTTAGAATATTTTTTGTTGAAAGCATCCAACATTGTTTGATTTGTTTTACGAGGTACTTTGTTTGCCTGGTCATTCATTATTGATATTAAACCTGTTGAAGGTTTAGATAACATCTTTAGACATTCAGAGTTGTCAAAGTATGGTGTATCTGGTATGGTACCTTCGATTCCTTGTTCGATATTTCCTTGTTCGGTATATTCATCATCATTCACATCAAAAATTTGTCGTAAAACGAAATTATAAATCTTTTCATTTGCAAAGTTGATGCAGAATTGGTCCAAGGAATTGCAAGCCAGATTGTGAAAACCAATCAGATCAACAATACCTATGAAACCAGCAAAGTTTTCTTGACATATTTTTGTGTTGATGTATTCAACAATCCAACTGAACAATAAAGAGTAAAGAACTTTTGCCAAATCATCTCTTTGCACATTGGCACCCTGAATGTCCAAGTAGACTGTACATATTTCCTTTTTGATTAATTTGGTTTTGTAGGTAAGGGCCAATTCTAAAGAATTAGGTTCCACACCCAAGAAATCAGCTACCAATTCCAACACGTCCATATTTTTAACAAATGCAGCTTCTTGTTGTTTGTTGGGGTCCTGATTGAACTGGATGTTTCCAAGATGTAAGATTGCAGCTAGTAATTGAAACATTTGAGCAACATGTTTTTTGTGGAAGCCTAAAGATTTTAATGATTGTTTTAATTCATTGAATTTGTTTGTATCTTCAATTGCGTTATAAGCTCTAGAAGTAGTTTTAGATACATTGAGGTAACGATACTGTGAGACATCTGTCAGGCGTAGATGAGATTTTTCTTCATTGGAAGCACCTGCTATGAGGTAATAAAATACATGAAAGTTTCTCTCATTTGCAGGCACATTTGAAACACGAGTTTTCTCCAATAAGTAATCAAGGGTCTTTGCACCAATTAACCTGCCACGTTCATTAAATTGCAATTCTGTGTAATTACCAAATCGTGATGCGTTATTATTTATTAATGTTTTTGCATTTCCGAACGATTCCAGAATGAATACAGAAGCGGGAACTTGAATCTGAATTCTTGATTCTTTTTTTTGATGTGAACTTAATGCAATAAGTAGATTAAATAAAAGTTTACGAGTCTCTGATTTACCACTACCAGATTCGCCACTAGAAAATTTGGAAAATTTGGATTAGTTGAGTGGGAGGTAGAAAACATATTAGATGAAAAGTAACAAAAGGAAAATTAATGTAATGCAATATATATATATATATATATTGGAATACGAATTGGGAAGACAAAAATTATATTATTATTGATAATAAGGAATAAAAAGGCTTGGTAGATCAAATTAACATTTTTCACAATGGTTAAAAATTTTTCCTAAAAAATATTCATCATACTTACTTTATAATGATTGATTGATCTTGGTTAGTTCTTCGCATATGAAAGTATGCATTAGAAGCAATTTGAAAAGCATGCGGGGGTAATTCAGTTCTTTGTCCTGAAGTGTCTTTGTAGTCCACGACATATTCTTGTACAGTTGAGTCGCTAAAGATTGGTAGCGTTTTGTAAGGATTTATTGAAACTAGAACAGATGAGTTTATGCGAGTGTAAATTAAGTTGCTTTGATAACGCTCTCTAAGTGTTGCTGATATAGTGTCTAAGGAAATGGGCTGTATCGTGGTAAGATCTATTTTATCTTCGCTTTTTTTTCTACCCATAATTACAAAGGGTTTTCTTCTATCTGTTACTGCTATTACTACTATTACTACTACTACTATTTGTTATCAGTATAAGGTATTAATTATTATATAAAGTTTCTAGAATAAAATGTTCATAAGCACGTTTATAATAATGAAAAAAAAATTATATTTAAAAAACTTATCGATTTTATTTTGGTGTGACAAGTAAATACTAACTTTGGCTTTGGCTTAACTTTTGATTTTAATTTGTTAAACTTTTTATTATAAATGGGGGGTCTTTTCAACGAATAGGTTACTACTACTGTATTCAATAATTTTGACAAAAATCATTCATTCAAAGTTTTGATTCGTATGGGTCAAAAGCAAATTTATATTTTCTTTCTTGGGATTCTAACTTTAGAATAAATCCCTTGAACCTTGGGTCCCAACATTGGAAGTGAAATGATTTGTTTTGCCACGGCGATAAGGTTTATAGTACCATCATCATCTAAGGAAGTTAATTCATAAGCCCCCATCTGAGAAAGCAAGTAATAATTAATTTGCACTTTAATTGTGCTAAACTATATTCAATATTGCTTTCTATTGTTATTGTTTAAAAATAGAAGTTCATCAGTTTATAAATATTTGCCAATTAATATCGAGTTTTGGATTATAAAAAAGTATCGTACAAGTTTCAAGAATGTTTAATAAGTTTTGTATTTATGTAATTATTGTATAAATAATAAGAAATGATAAACCCTAAGCCTCTCTAATCTATTTTCTTTGTAGATCATATAAATTTGTTTTGCTGATATTTTTAAGTATATAGTTTATAATAGAGAATTGTTAATCTCACCTCCCATTTTTGTTATCCGTGACTAAGTGTAGTAATGTGACCAATTAATGGCTTTAAAATGTGATGATTTTATTGGTTCATCTTTGTCTTAGTCACGAATAACAATTCCCTAAATTTATTATTATTAGGATTCACTTTTGCTCACTTGCTAATTATATTATGTGATGGAATCTCGATTATTATTTTTGATGCAACCAGATGAACAAAATGGATTCCTTCAATGCATCAAGTTTATGAAACAAGCAAAAGGAAAAATAATGCAATTTCAAATTTGTGAGTTGGAGGTTTTCTAGGAAAACCAGGTTCTGGGACCCTCTGACCAAAATCGAGTTATAATAATAGCAACATTACGAGGATTATAATTAGTTACATAAATCACTCCTGTCATAAATGCAAAGAGATGTCATTATTAATGGAGGATAATAATAGAAACGGGGATACTAACAAATTTGGAAATTTTTTATGAAAAGTTTGTACCAACTGTCCATACAAAAAAATTCCCGATACATGTCGATCGTTTTTGCATTCATACCAATCAAGTATTTATTATTTAATTTTTTTAAAAAAAAAGTTTTCCGTAATTTTTTTTTAATAGACTTTGTTTGTTAAATGAAACTTTAGGTATTTTGATATTCAAATATTTATTTATTATATTCAATGATATCGTTGTCAAAATTTTTTTTAATGAACAGTTGTTTTATTTATAAGATGTGAACCAAAAGGAAACTTGACTTGGTTGGCTTAGCTTAACGATAATTTGTTTAGTTTGATTACCAGCCACGAAATTGCTTATAAAATGATTATTTATACTGGAAATGGCTAATTTATTATTTGTAAAAAATCACAGAATAACTAATTGAATTAATATTAGGTTGTTTATGCTCAAGCCACCGTTAAATTTTTAAACCAGCCTATTATTATTTATAAAAGTGATTTAAAAATTTACACACGCTTATTTAAATAAAAGATTTTTATACAAAATCAAAAAATAAATCAAGAAAATATAAAACAAACAAACAGCTAAATCATCATGACTTGCGAAAATGTAACAAGTGGTAGCGCTATGTATAAATCAAGCCTATCCACATTCAGAGAGGTTCAATGCAAAGGATTTTTTAATGATTATAACGTGGTTGACTTTGGGAAAGGCACATTGGAGGTAATGTTGTGCGAGAAAATGTTTTGGAATTGAGATACTATTTCGTCAAATGTACTAAAAAATGACGAAAGACTAAACCCTTGACGAAAGTCAAAACCCTTGATGAATGACTAAGCCCTTGACGAATGATTAAGCCCTTGACGAAAATCGAAATCATCGAAGTCATTGGCAAAACAAGTAAAAAAAGTTTTTATTAAAATATATTTATTTTTACAACTTCGTTATCAACATTTCTTCTATGAAATTATGTTGTTCTAATATAAGCTTTGGCTTTTTGATATATTTGCTTAGATTGCAATTATCATTATTTATTATCTTCAATCTCCTCATCATCATTTCCGTCTTTTAAATTACAATCTTCACTTTCTAAGTATAATGATTGGCTCAGTTTTCAAAATTGTCATTATTTTTAATCTGTAAACTTCCACTTCCATTAAATATTTCTGTATCAAGAAATTTTCCAGATAAATCACTTCTAGAAGAAGATCTATAAAGTATGGATTACTGATAACTAAAAAAGAAATCATACAGCAAACAAATGCTTTGATTTAATGCCCAGTTAATAGAATCATTGTGTTCTTTTGTCAACAATTTGCTTTCATAAAAATTTGAAATTGGTTGTTGAGTTGATGATGATTCTAAAATTCATTATTATCATCATTGTTTATTTGTCTTTGACATTCTCTTTTAATTTCACAAGTACAACTAGGACTACTATACATATAGTAGGAATAGGTTGATCACTTGATTCAATCAGGTGACTCTTTGGCGCAATTAATGATATAAATAATTGAATCAGACGCGATTAAAAATTTGAAATTTTAGGAATTGAGTCAAAGCCAAATTAAATTTTGACAACACGTATAACCAGGACAGTGATTTGTCAAATGTGATAAAAGTTTTTGCGATTGTTCACAATTAAACCTTTTGTACTTGCATTGTGCAGAACAACGTCCTTTAGGTTTTCTTCTTGATGGATCTACACATTTGAGGAAGGTCTACCAAATAATTTATTTTGTGGATTTGACATTTAAAACTAATCCTCCTTACCTTAAGCAGCAATATTATCTCATGAACTTACTACTGGATATAAAAAAGGAGGTGGAAGTTGCTAGCGCAGTGATTGTAATTTGAATGGTTTATGGTTGTTATTATAATAGTCTATTATTATTATATTATTATTACAGTTGCTTTTATAGATTCAATTCAAAATAATTTTACTCTAAATATTTATTTTATGTAATTAAAGGGTGTCTTATATATACAGTATATTTTATTATAAACAAAAAAAAAATTTCAATTTTACTTTTGTCAAATCGTCAAAATGGCCTTTGGTGAGAAGCTACCTTTAGTCAGTACTTTCGTCACGTCAATGACTAAAGTCAAAAGTTTCGTCATACATTATTACACACGGGAAATGGAGAAAAAACTATTTCAAGGTTAGACGAACCTCTACAACCAAATAACAAGAAAGTAAAAACATAGATGTGAATTATTGGACTGGAAAATCTACAGTAACAATCCTTTTAAATCTGGTTACACATTTTTTTAATATATATAAAGAAAGTATTCCAAGCCCTATATCTCATGCAAACAAGATCCAATTTTTTCTCCTTTATATATAATAATTAATATTAAGTAAGAAAACTCAAAATAAAAAAAATCAGCTGAGAGGTTGATTTTCCTAGTCAAAATCCCAGATAGAGACGACTCGCTCGTAAGGTAAATAATAATAACAAATACAAATTTTTGTCGAACGAATAACAGTAATTGGATCTATATTGATATATAACCCATACCTGCATGATATCAAAGTTTTATATCCATATCCGAATCCGTTTTTCAAAACTTTATAACCATACTCAAAAAAAGTTTCCAAATTTTACCCAAACCCTGAGTATACTCTTTTAAAAAAATTTTTTTAGCTAAGAATCACTATTGAGAGAACTACCGGCTATTTCTTGATTTAAATTTGGTTGAGTTTTTTTATTCATTATTAAATCAGCTCTCTTTCAATGGGTGCACCGCAGGGGTAATTGATAAATAATAATAAGAATATAATATTGATAGTTTCTCCACTGTTCTAAATTCAATTCTTTTGAAGACAAATATTTATCAATTTCGTTTTACCATTATTATCTGGATCATAAAACTGACTAATCAACATTAGATCATTAGATTATTATTTTTTCTTTTAATAGGTTGCATAAAAATCCGGGTTCATTCAAACCCATATCCGATCAAATATACTACAGTCGTCCAAATCCATACCTCCATTTGAGTATGGCCCGGGTAAAAATCGTGGGTCTCGATCCGTTGTAGGCTTCTACTTCAATCTTTTCTGTCATCGGGAAACTCAGAATTAGTACCAAATTTCAAAGGTTGTGGAGTGGCCGAAAAGGAAAACAATAATAACAACAACAAACTTGAAGCAGCGGAGAAGAGCTTTGATAAAAAAGGAGAGAAAAAATCGTCATCTTCTACTTGGCCTATTTCGAAATTGATGGCAAGAGAACAGTTTCCCACTCCAAAATGCTTTTTCCTTGACCATTCACAAGACGCAAAGGTTGTTGACTCTACCGCATATAACGCCGAGAACATATTTGCTGAGAGACAAGTATGTGTTGCAATGAGCTGAACTCCCTCATTAAACAAATTACATATCCTTGATTTTGACCACTCTCAGTCTAGAAGAATATAAGAGACTAGAAAAAGTTAATGCTGAAGGTCACAAAATTTAACAAGATGGCAAAAAAAAAACAAAAACAAATCTTGTCTGGATTCAATCTTGTCACGAAATAGATGTATGTGTATTTGGTGCTTGTGTTTCTCGCGTGCTCTCCAACTTAAAATCTTGTTATTACTTGGAGACATATATTAACAAGTGAATGTTACATATATTCAATAAATATAATTATCAAGTATAATTAATGTAATTTGATGAAGAAATTAATGTAATTATTAATTAGAAGAATATTATAAAATACATAACTTAACGGTCAACTTATTACTTTTCCCCTACCATCTACAATTTTTATTTCCTTTTACATATCCTCCACCTTCTGATCGTGTCATGTGTCCGAGAAAACAGTTTCATTATTTTCATAGTATTTAATGGCCCATTCTTCTGACCCAAACATTCATTTAATTTTCTTTCCTTTAAAAACACAACGCTTGAATATCTTGTTACATAATTTCTGAATATTCGAACAAATACAGCTCCGCTTCTATTATTGTTGTAACAACTCTAAAAATCAGATATAATTTCTTGTTCAAATTGCCTAGCCAAAAGTCTAGGAACCTCTAATGATGATATACTTACAGACGGAATATGTTGATAATCGTGTAGTTTGCCTTTTTTTTTGTCTTTTTTTTTTATTGATCAATATTTATCACATCTGAAATTTGTCACCGAAAATATATTATAATAAATACAGCTGATCACCAAAAATATTATCAAAAATAATTTTTTATTAGCAATTGGATGTTAATTAAATTTTTTTTCCATTAATAATCCTATTAATAAATAATAATAATAAAAATATGGCAGGCCAAAAATAATTTTCTTAATAGCATTGATGTTAATATATTTTTCGGTGACAAATTTCAGACGTGATAAATATTGATCAATAAAAAAAAAGACGGCAAACTACACGATTATATCATTTTAATTTAAAATAAAAAACAATTAAAAACTAGAAAATATTAAACATGTGTCAGTAGTGATCTGATTCATTTTTATAATTTTACACACACAGTGAATCTGATAGCTTGGTATTAGTAATTAAGGAAAAATCTGTTATATTGAGAAAGTTTTTATTAAGGCTTATTTCTTGAACTTCATCAGATTTTTAATTAGTATTATATACTAATACGTTTATTTTAAAATATATATATATATTAATATAGCCTTTTTGTCCCACCGTAAAATAGTGAGAATATTTATTTTACCCCTGAGAAGATTTGGCAGACAATTTAAAAATAATATAAAAAATAATAATATATACAAAGTATTGTCATCATCGGTAAAAAAAAATGACGTAAATGAATTTAATCTATTTTTGTTAATAAATCGGTCGATCAGCGCTAATGGATTACATTTTATCGAGATGGAGAAAAATCAATCATTATATTTATAAAAACAAGAATTGAATACTCTAAAAGTTAATAAAACAAAGCAAAGAATTTTTTTTTTATGGTGGATTTGTGAGCACAAAGACATTCTGAAGCGGAAATTGTTTCCTAGGAGCAATCTTTCCGTTGATTTTAAAAATGACACGTTCCTTTTTGGACAACTATTTTGCTAAAAGTTTTACAGCTTCATTCATTGTCGATGATTTTTGTCACACACACACATTCCACTCTTACTTGACCATTACGAATATTCTCATTGAATAATTTATTGTCTTGGAAAATAATTTCCATGCATCGAGTATGCGAACAAAATCCATTTTTATTTCATTTGCAAAAAAAAAACACGAAGTCAACCAACGTTAGAAAAAAAATTTTGTTTACGGCCACTAGCCTCTATTTCCCCCGTTATACAGCGGCTTTGGTTAAGATATTTAATATAAAAAAATAACATTAATATAAAAAATTAACATTAACTATATTAATATAAAAAAAATTAACATTAATTATATTAATATAAAAAAAATTAATATTAAAAAAAAAAAAACCAGAATTTTACATATTTAACCAGTGTTAGTAAGAAGTTATAACTCCTAGTTTTACGAATACAGCTATAACATTCCATAAGTAAACATTAGAATAAGCCATGGAACAAAGAAATTCTAGAATAATTCTTAATTTTGATTCGTGCGCTCCATGGGAAAAAACCCTCCAAAATGACTTTTACGCATTTGTATTAATCATTTTGTTTTTAGTAATAATGGACCGCTATAAACAAAAATCCCATTCACAAGTTTTTTATAAATCTTTCTTTTTTATTTTCACGGAAAGAAAACAAATAATAATAACACTTTTTTTTTTTTTCAACATTAACATAATATTAATTATTCGTCTTGTGTATATATTTAATTTATTCATATATTCATAGCATTAAAACCATGCTTGTAATGAATTCAACGGAACCAATTCTCGAAAGAGCTTTACTAAATCCTCAACCAAACACCAATGAATATTACGATGCCATCAAAATTTTTGTTGCAATCTGCGAATTTCTTGATCCTTATGACTTGTTGAAATTGGAGTGCGTTTGTAAAAAATTCAAGGACTATCTAAGATCAAAGGATAGTGAAGCTATCGAATTGTTATGGAAGCACTCTAGAAACACTTACACGCCATTCAATGATTACGAAGTATTGACTGGAATGTCTGAGAGAGATTACACTAAATTATTATGCATTAAAAATGGCTGCCAACGATGTGGTAGAGGTCGTAATAATATTTACAATAATACTTACAACAGTGATAATGTTTGTGTTTATTTCATACCAAAAGAACGTCTCTGCAAAACTTGTTTGATTGAAAATATTATGAGGCAAGTAGTTATCAAAAATCACATTTCGTTCGATTAATCAATCAATTATTATTATTAATTATTATTAAAAATGTTATTTTTATAGCGAAGAAAAATTTATCGAACAGATACCTAATGTGCGCAAGGAAACTTTAAAAGCAATTCCTACAGTATCTCATAAAGATCCTTTGGGAAAGGGCGAAAAGCAATATTGGATATCGACTTATTTTAAGGTCGATCAAATATTATCAAAATTATCTGCTAGAGAAAAAATAGAATTTCTTATGGACAAGGAGGACGAGTCTAAATTTTTAATTGAGGAAGATAGAAAACGTCATAAAATGATGATAACAAAATCCAAGCTTTTATATCATTATAATAATAATAATAATAATAATAATAATAATAATAATAATAATAATAATAATAATAATAGTAATAATAGTAATAATAATGATTATAATAATTATAATTACAACGATTTTAGAATGTCGATCGATGAGTTAGAAACTGATGAATTGATTTTACAATTAGCCACTAGATTATCGGAAAATTCTAATCTCTATACTTTTTTCGATGAATATCAACATTCTAGTTATATGGCTAATGACGAGTCAGACTTATTAATGATTGGTATGAATCTTCAATATACATAATATATAGTAAAGGTGCTATTAAAGAAGTTTTCTCCTTTTTGCTTTATTTTCAATATTTAAATATTTGATTATATATGTATATATGATAATTTGTTTTTTTATGATTTATACAAGTTATTATTTGCTTATTTTAAAAATTAATTGATTTAAAAATAAAGTCCCTAATCGAAAAAAAAAAAAAAAAAAAAGAATTTTAAATTAATAATCGCTGAAATAATAATTTATATATATTGAAAAGAAGAAGAATAATCATAATCATACTTCAAATCTTTCAGGTAATAAAACTGGTGCAACGAGTGACCAAAAATATAACAATATACAAATCCAACTACAAACAATTTTGACCCAAACAGATGTAAGACTTCTACCAATTATAATCAATTGATCCGATTCAGTATTCTCAGTAATTTGGATAGTATTCCTGTTGTTATTATTATTATCGTGATTATTATCACAAATGGAAAATATTCAATTAAAAAAAAAAAACGCGAATAAATAAATAACAAATAAAGCATATCATCATCTATTACATACCAATTTGTTAAAAGCATTGCAACATACATTGCAGCTATGGCAAAAATGAAATTAAAAAGTGTGTAGTTGTAAGCAACACCATTCTTTTCATTATCAACACCATTACAGTTATCATCATCGTCGTCATCATCATCATCTAATGCTGAAGCAGGCACTGAACTTTATATTTATACATAAAATATAAATTGTACAACATTATATATCAATGCGTGTAAACACACACACAACGGCATATTATAATGATTTTTAAAAAAAGCATACCCGCTTTCGACAGCAGCCAGCAGTGAATCAGATCGCATGTTACCATTTGACTGGTTGGTCGTTAATGGTACAGCAGTTGCAGTATTAATAGGATGATAGTCTGATTTAGTAATAAATGAATTGATTTCTGTAGCTGCTCTTGATGTGGAATAAGCGACTGCTATAAAAGTGAAAAAAGCTCCAATAATCACAGTAGTGGTTCTTGCACTGTTGGCCGTCTTCAATAAAGGATTACAAACAGGTGAATTGTCATCATAATCACTACCGCTAATGTTATTACCATCATTATCGTCATGAGGTTCATTGACTACCGCACTTAAAATGAGATATGTGCAATAAAAAACCACCATTGATGATTGTGAAAGACCTGAGCGAGAATTTTTTTCTTGAATTATAGGATGAATAGATAGAATTGTACCAATAACACACAAAATTAAATTAAATGTTATAAAAAATTGGTTGGTGTGACATCCCGATCCTCCAAAAAATTTGTACATGATGCCAGTGAGAACAATTGAAGCAATAAAAAAGAAAAGCGTTGATCCAATAAGTATATATTTCCACAATTCTTTGTCTTCTTCTTGCCATTTTTCAATACAACTTTCACTCCAGCTATGCACAAAATCTACCAAGATTATCAAACCAACAAGAATAAAAATTGCAGCTCCAATCAACGAAACGGAACTACTCCAAAACACAAAAAATTCATTTGGAATAAAAAAACTAATAACTAGAAGAAATATCCAAAATATTACTTTTGGTCCCCACCACCTAAATATAAAATAATAAAATGTTACTTTTTTTTTTTTTGAAAATAAATAATAATATATATATTTATTTATCTATTTTTTTTTTAATAATACCCATTCTGAATAGATGCTCTTTTATCGCGAGTGCTATTAACTTTGATTACTAATAATCCTATAATTAAATGAAAAAGCGAAAGTGCAAAACAAACACGATGTACCTAGAGATCAATTGAAAAAATCTAGTAAGAAAGTCATTCAATAGAATAAACTAATAATATATAATATATAATATATAATATTAATAATCATAATAATAATAATAAATTTAATTACGGCAAGGACACCATAACAAGTTCCTTCAGGACAACTCAGGTGTAGATGTGTTATTTTTTCTAGATGTTTAATCGCCCAATCTGACAACATTAGCCACGCAAGCTTAAAAATTAAATAATCAATTTTTATTATATTCTTCATCTGATATAATACATACTAATAATAACGATAATAATAACGATAATTATACATATTATAACTTACCATTGAATTTATTAAAAATATAATCTAAATAAAAGAAAAAATTTAATTAATATATTCATTTATATTGTGTATATTCCTATATATTATATAACTCACAGCATATCCAACTCTTGTGGCTATAGAATTATTACAGTTGCATGATTTACAACCTAAATTACAAGCGGCAGCAGAAAAACATGAAATAACAGTAGAAGTTATCCAAGGCACTGCACTAAAACCAAGACAACTAAAACCCAGACCCATTTTTTATTTAAGAAAAGTTAAAAAAGAAAAGTGAAGAAAGAGAGGAGGAACGTAAGGAGGGGATAAATGAACAATGGAACTTTTGATTTTTATTGTACAAATTGATATTGTATAACAAATTGAAAATCATCTAATCATTCTTAAAATGGTTATACATTGAAATGACTATAATTATTATTGCAAGTGGATTGAAATTTAACACTGGCAAAAATAAATTACAAAAAAAAAAAAACAGCAAGATTCATCCAACTATTACATATTAGAAAGCTTAAAATACCATAGTTTTTGAACCTATTTTCAGAATTTTTTGCAATTTATCTTGTGATACCTCTTATGGATGTATAAAATTTTTTATATTAAAGCACTAAATACTTGACAAAAGAGTATTAGAGATTCATCATATAATAAATAATAATAATAGTATTGACTATAGTTTAGCAACTCATTAATGCACAAAATCAAATCAAGAATACTTGTTTTTTTTCGGATGATGCTTGTAATTTGATTTTCTCAGATGATATCATAAAAGCTCTATTAACACCAATATCAAATAATCAATTATTACAAAATTCAAAAAACTTTATCATTACGTAACCACTATGACAAAATAAATCCATAATATTGAACGATTGGATTTAACAATTAACGATGAGCCATCTTCATTGATCGTGTCAGACTTTATAAAAAATAATAATAACGGGTAGAGATGGTCCACCAACATTCTTACAAATAGAATCAAGTAAATATAAAACAGGTAATTCATGTTCAGGCGGGCACTAGAAAAATGTAATTTAAAAAGTGCGTGTGTGTGTGAGAGAAAATATATCTATTTATCTCTCGTTTAATTATTACACTTACAATATTGATTTGTTTTTCTATTTCTTCTACGATAGCAAAGAATATTTTCTTGAGTTATAATGATCCTAGAGTTGAAGGTAAACACGCAAAATAGTCTTGGTAAACACTTTCAAGATCGATTAACTGTCTATTTATCCATCCATTTAATTAAGTTGTTAGTTGATTAGTTAAGAGTATTAGTTATTGGATCACAGATTTTTTTCCTTAAAAAATCGTTTTATTATCGGTTACATTATGTTCAAAGAAATTAATCATAATTGAAGATTTTGACGCACTTTCAAGAACAAAGGTTTTTATAAGTAACAAGAAGGCAGTACTTGTATTGTAAAAGATCAATGGTAATAACATTGTGATTTAAAAAAGAGAAGTGCCATGAATTTCAATATATTGTAGTGATTTAGATGAATTGAATACAAGGATTATAAAGAAACAGATATTATTCCGCAGAAAAATTTCAGTTTACTTGAACATAATAACAACATTTATTGTGAAACAAAGTTGGATTCTATGGATCAATATCTTTATTAATTTTTAAGCAGTAGCTCTGGATCCAACAAAAAGAGCGTAAACCACTTAATCAACACGGAAAGAGCAATCATCCTGCCAATTAAAGAAAGCTTCTCGCACCAACATATCGCCCCCCTGGACATCGTAGCTTATAAATTGCATGTAAAAAAACCTGATCCGTGATTTAAAATTTCATGTTTTCTTCAGAAACGTATCATATTCAAGGAGTGGAAAGACGGACTTTGCCACTGTTGCGAATTCGTGGAATTAAAATTCAAATAACGGATTATTATTTTTATAGGGATTATGTATGTAGATTATAAATAATATACCACAATAATAATAACATACAATTTGGATCTAATGAATTTTGATAACATGCATACAAGTAGCTAGTGTTTCGAATTCTGGCTGGAGATTACAAAATAGACATTAGTAATAATAGTAATAATAGCAATAAATTACCATATGAAAATTCTGGATAAAGTTTTTAAAAGAATTCTTAAATGCTGATCATTTAAAAAAGAAGTTAGCATTGGCAGAACTGGCAGGAGGAGTTTTCAAGAAAATGTTTTAATTAAAGCAAGATCACTTTCCAAGAACCTGCTTTAGGTGAAGATTATATGTGTGGTCATTGCTTAACTGCTTTCAAGGGAACTTAACTGATAAACAAAAATTGGAAAGTTTTTCCTTCTTCTGTAAAAGGAGTAGAGAATTATTGATAACTTCGGCTTTGACCCAACTTTTTATTTGAAAAAGAATTTTGCACAACTTACTGTGAAAGAAAACAATAAAATTAATCCTTTGCTTAATGTTGTATCGGGGCGAGTGGGTTCTATTAATAGGAATTACCAACAACTCCAAACTCCAATCGAGTGGAAGGTGAAAGAAATGAAGGAAAAGTTGGAGAAGGAAGAATTAGAAGAGAAAAAGAAGTTGGAGGTATGTATATAGCACAAGATAAAAAAGCAGAGATGAATTTGGAGAGGAAATTAGTTATTCGCAGTAATACATTTGATAAGGTAAAAGAAGAAAGGTACAATTTCCAAAATAGGGGACTGGAGGAACTAGTCATTAATGATGATAATAATTTCTCTGCATAAGATTTATCTTTTCTACCAACAATGATAGATGAGATATCATTATCATCTAAACTCTTATTATCATGATTGTTATTTTTCAAATATTAAAATGATATTTCCTTTATGGATATCATTATTTTTATATCCTCATTTTTTATTTTATAATGATGTAATAGTAAATAGTAAATAAATAAAATAAATATACTAATGACGGAGTCACCGCAGCAATAGTCCTTTCTAAAAAACTAATGTGTTTGAATAGTAATTCAACAATTTCATCCAATATATCTTGATTTTTCCATTCTATCCATCCTTTCAGCCATTTCGGCAATTGTTTTTTTCATTTCAGCCATTGATTTGTTCATTTCTTCTTTTTGAGTTTCTTCTATTTCCTCGCTTATTTCCCTTTGACTTTCATCCTCCTTTATCTTTTCATCGATTATTTTGCGCAGTTCACATTGAGTGTATGTTGTTGAAGTAGCCAGAAAGTCATCAGGTGCTGGTTTCTTCTCTGTAAAGAAAGACATGTTTCTTGTTAAAGAGAGAACCAGTATAAACACGCATGCTTTGACAAAGTAAAAATTGATTGGCCATTTTAACACAATAAATAATGTTTGCAGAATATTCGGGAGATAAAACCATCCAGGAATAAATAATATATTAACAAACTTCGAATCAATTATTTGTCTCGATATCTCTGAGCCACAACACAGAAGACAAAGTAGTATTAAAAAAACGAGTGCTGTAACTGACAATATCCCAAATGATGTAAGGAATACTATACTAATTGGTTCAAAGAAATGTCTAGTTGTAATAATAACAATCCAGAATGTTGGAATGATTATAGCTGGGAATAATATCAAGAATACAGAGATAATGAAAAAAGAAACAGGTTGATCATCAATAACATTTTTAACTTTTTCATGCGTAATTATTGCTCCTGCTGCAGCAATTAGATGCAAAGCCATGTTTACAAATGAAAATATCTTTATACTCAGCAAATCATCATAGGCCAAAGAAACTACCAGCGGAATCACCCAAGTGATAGTGTTGTATAATAAGTCATCTAGTAATGGTAACATTATATTTTTGATGCGTCCAGTCTTTCCTGAAACATTGAATAGAACGACAAAAAAAACCGGAAAGAATGTGTTAATAATTGCATCGTACACATCCTGTCCAGATTCATAATTTTCATCGACAATCGATGCAGTTACAAGCGGGAGGAGTAGAAATAAAGTCAAGAAACTTGATTTCACTTTCTTGCTTTGGTTGAATAGAAATCCTTTGTTCATATCGAATAATAGGATAAAGTTTCCTCGTAGACTTATTTTATTGATATTTATAGATAATGTATTCTCAATCAATAAGTATTAATTAGTATATATTAATAACTCCGAAATCATAGAATATTTCTTTTTCGGACTTATTTATGTAACTACTATGCAGTAACCAAACTTTAATTTGATTCAAAAGGCTAAAATGATCAATACGAGAACGGTATTTTTAATCATTTTATAGATGGAAACAGTAACAAAAAAGTGTTTAAATAAAGCATGAAAAAAGAAACGGGAAGAAAATTTAATTACATCAAAAATAGAATTTATTTATTTCTAGAAGCATCAATTTTGAAGGCACACTTTCCCAATAAAATTGTTCTTTACAAAAGCGTAAATTACAATCTGATTTATAATTACATTATTGATCATTTATTTGATTTATAGAATAAAGAAAAAAAATCATGTAATATGGCACTAAACTGTTAACGAATCCTTTAATTTCTCCTTTAACAAATGTGATCCCGAAAATACAGCAAGCTTTCTTCCACTGCCTATATTAAAAGTTGCAGATACTAACAAAAAAGATACTTTCATTCTTCATACTCTACACAACCTAATTACCTGAGTCATTCATTGTTTGAGATAATGTTTGACTTAATAGGGCAAACAGTGAAAGTTTATCTTCAAAAGACGTTGTGAATATGAAAGAGCAATCATCCCATCAATTAAAGAAAGCTTCTCGTGCCAACATGTTGTCCTCTGGACATCATATTACGCTGTAATTGTGTGTGTATGGATTATAAATAATTTACCACAATAATAATAACATACAATTTGGATCTAACGAATTTTGATAACACATGCGCGTAAGTAGCTAGTGTTTCGAATTCTGGCCTGATCAGTCAACGGTCTCTATGATGCAGTTAAATTGTTAAATTTAATGACTTTGTTGTATGTGAAATTGAAATATTATGGAGTGGGGTGAAATTCTGATTGGCTAATTTGAATTTCACACATGTAAATTTGAATTTCACATATGTGAATTGCGAATTCACATAATTTCATTTTCACGTACAACAACTTCATAGACTTTGTTTGACATAATGTTGACTTTATTATAAAAAAATAATAATAATTTGTTATCAAGAATTTTGAGCCACTTTTGTTACAGCAAGCTTTGCATATTATTCGTATAGTTAGTATCGCAAATAAAAAACGGAAAACTTTGCACAGATGAATGTTTTAAGCAAGCTTCACCACGCACACCAAGAGAATTCTGAATTTACTATCAAGTAACAGTATTAATTTGCCAACTATGTCAATTACCGTTAGATCAAAAACAAAAGGAGAACGGGTTAACGGAGTGATAATGAATCATTGACTATTACCATGGTAAATAATTTATATACTTGCATGTGTTATATATATATATATCAAGACACAAGCAATATACATTTCTATTTTTATAGCAGATTCCAAAAATCGATCAACAATCAATTTTTTGTAGTAATGGTGGTGATAGCTCTATTGATGATTGTATTGATGGGTATGAAAAAACTAATCTTGTTACATTTATTATTATGGTTATATAAAAGCGCGTTGAGAGAATGACCACTATCAGAATTTTTCCGAGGCATTCAAAGTAATTATTCTAACATTGGATCATTTTGTGCTTAAAGGTTGTAAATTTGACAATGAACTGATCCAGCTGAAATTAAATCATTGAAGCAGAGATTGAGATATTGATAATCAAATAAATGAAATGTTGTAACAGACAGATTCAATCAGGCAATGCTTTAGTGAGACAACAAGCTAAACAAAACAATCAAAAAGATTCAAAATCGAATCTTTGCTTTCTGTAGATGGGCAAGTTAATGATGTAATCAATTAGACCAGAAACTATCAGAAATCGTGACTCTAGATATGAATGCGTAAAAAAGAATAGGATCTTATCACACCAAAAATCCGAAATTATCTTTTAATTATCTTCCTCCTTCTCTTCCTTCATCTCTTTATTCTTTTCTTTGCCAACCGACCCCTGAATTGCTTCTCTTATTTATTTTTTTCTCGGTTTGTCCTCACTGGTAGAAATTTTTGATGGTGGAGGCAGCAATTTCTTTTTTCTCTTCAGGTGACTCATGGACGAAAGATCCGATCTTTCTCTTATTAAACAAGCGTTTAGGATTTTTTTGCTTATTTTCCTTCAAGGAAATATTATTAGGTTGAAAATAATTAACATGGAATAGTTTTTTTACTGTTGTAAACTATCCCCTAAGGAAAGAAAAGACATCAAACAAGGACAAGAAGTAAATCTATAATCAATCCTCTGTGACATAATGTTCACTTTGTCTGGTTTTGTTACAGTATACCCACATAATTAATGGTTACCCACCACCATTTATGCGTAACTTTTTCCACTATAAAAAAACTATTCTAAACTCGCAAAATAATAATGGTAATTGTAATATTTTAAATGGAAGATTTTTTAATTTGTAATATATATTTTTATATTTATTATAGAAACCTAATTTGAACATAACTTTACATCGTTCTATTACTGGACTTGATTGTTATAGATCGCAAAATGAAAATCAAATAATTACTATAGCTAAATTTAATCTTCCAGATATTTCAGATAATGATTCAAAATCAGTAAATGTTACAAGTAAAACCCACCCAGTTACTACTGAAACAGATAATACATGTGACTTGATGAATAATGATGCATTCAATGATATTTTCAATATTATGTTACCATTTAAAAGATCAAGCAATTATAATAAATTTAAATATTCAGAAATAATTATTGCTATTAAATACTACTCATTTCAAACAATTGCGTTTTTAATATAATTTATAAAAAAATGACATAAACGAGGTTACACGGGATAATAGTTATACAGACGGGTTGATTATATATGAAACCTTATTATTATAGTTTGTCAAATTTACAATACTTTCATAGATTCTCATAATAAAAACTTACATCTAGAAAATCAATGAAAAATCACGATCCAAAGTGGTTATTGATCATCAAACATATGTTTAATATTAATATAATGTGCGGATTTTTGGTGATCAACTTTTCATTATTAATTATTAATGTGTTGGTAAGCGAATAAAGATAAAGGAAAGAAATTTATCAATTAATTTTATTCTTTGATATTAATACTAAGAATTTGATAATAGATCGGATAACTTTAAACCTATTTTTTCATAAAATTAAACAAAATTTTTTATATATAGTTTTATTGCTCGAGTCTTCTATAATAATAATAAATCTATAGAAAAAACCTTTTGTCCTATCTCATTTGGTTATAAAGTTTGTCTTTATATATAAAAAAAATTTTGATCTATTCCCTTTATTATTATTAGTTCATTCATTAATCGACATTATGTTGCACTTAATTAGGGCATCAAAGTGTTTTCGTCCCAATCAATGATATTGGGATTTTAATTATCATCGAAGTGATTATTTGAACTCTTTAATAAATCAAACAGCGTGGTTATTTTATGTTCATTCATATAAAGAATGTTGAGAATTCGACAATTTCGGACAAACCTATCCATGTATACAACTCCAGATTGGATTTGCCAAATAAAATGGTTTCTAAGCTAAAAACTTTCATTACAATGAAATTTGCTTAATAATAATGATTTTAAAAACAGTTTTCTAGATATCGCTCAGATAATGCACTTAAATCCGCTGCCAAGATGTTATTACTCCTAAATTTCTTCTGTGCAGTAAGTAATCAATAGCAAGTCAGATATTATTGAACAATTAAATCATATAAAGATTCGGTTACTAAAAGTACTTGGTAATAATAAATGGTTTTTCGTGATCTTTATTTTATCTACTGATTATCTCGTGCCTAATATGTTTTCGTCTAATATGTTGTTCACTTTTAGGAGCGCACTAAAAGTCAAGAAATAAAAGTCATCGAATTTAAATTCTGGTACATAGATGTTCCACCAAAATATGTGTTGAGCAAAAGAAAAAAAGTAAGTTTGATTAATTGGTTGTATTTATTTCAATAATTGTTTATTATAAAAAAATGTATATAGCCTCGAACATTAACATATGAATTGATCGACAAGGGGTTCGAATTCGGGAGACATTTATGAACATAGAAACTGTATGAACGAATAACAATATTAATATTGCGAATATTGCGAAATATTGCGAATATTGCAAATTTTTTTGAAATAATATTAAATATTACGAATATCGCAAATATTGTTAATTTGAAATAATAATAATGTGTAGGCTTCTAATTTATAAAGGAAAGGCTTCAATTAAATTAGCACATGTAGGTCATTTTACTAATATATACTTACTTTCCTTTTAAATAAATAATAATAAAAATGTATTTATAGCTAATTACCAGGCCAGCACATTCTATAATTAATCAATCTTTTGACTCAAGGTTAAGAATTGAATCGAGGCTCAACGGTAGTAATCTGTACGATGATGATTGTTTATATTATATAATAATCACATATATATTAATTTTTTATTATTATTTTAGGTGATGGATTTGGTGTAGGTAAAATTAAGAAATTTTGGGAAAATTCAAATAATAATAATAACAATAATAATAATAATAATAATAATTATTATTATTATTATTATTATTATTATTATTATTATTATTACTGTTATTATTACTGTTATTATTATTACTATTATTATTGTTATTCCCTTTTATCAAACACTTTCTCTAATTTGTACTTTATCTAATTCGTATTACAATTTAAGGTTGGTATGAATCTAATAATCAAGAATCAGAGCAGACCAAATCACCTTGTATATTTTCATCTGTCACACCTGCATGGAATAACAAGAATTTATCAAGATTAGCTGAAAAAATAAAGAGTCATTTAGTATTTGCACATGTCAGAGCTTCTAATTCTGGTGCTTTATCAGAAACTAATTGTATGTAATTTTATTATTAGTTTCTTGCGCTCGATTGTTATAGATATCTAATTATTAATTATTATTATGATTATAACTTAAAAGGTCATCCATGGCAGTATGAAAGTTTGATGTGGATGCACAATGGTCACATTCAAGATTTCTACAAGGTAATTTATTGGTCGGTCGGTTGGTTAACTGATTGATTAGTCACACAGTGTAGTATAATTAATCGACTCTAAACAAGTTAATTGGCTCATCTCGATTAAACTCACAATCAGACGTTATTTTTTATTAATAGATTAAAAGAAAATTAGTTCAATCTTTAAAAGAGGATATTTTTTTATTTGTCCAAGGAAACACTGACTCGGAATGGGCCTTTGCATTATTTCTAAATCAGGTTAGTTTTTGGAATTTAGAGGATGAGTAAAGGAGAATAAATAGTAGGGTAGGAGATGATTGACAAACGAATTCTCTAATTATTAAAATCCCTACTTATTAATTTATCACTATAATAATAATAATAATAATAATAATAATAATAACAACAAACCAACAACGATGATGATAGTTATCAGATCCAAAGAATGGACCATTTAGTCATGAAATTTTGAGAAATGCAATGTTAAAAACGATTCAACAATTAAATATTTGGGCTGAAGAAGAAGGAATCAATGTATGGATAATTAATTGTATTCGATATCTAGTTTATTTATTAGATAATTTAATAATTCAAATCTCTTAATAATCATCCGACTAAATATTAGGAACCATCCTTGTTGAATTTTGCTGTGACAGATGGATGTTCTGTTGTTTGCACTCGCTACATCAATTGTCAGACGAGAGAAGCTGCCTCGTTGTATTTCTCATCTGGTAAACTTTATCTGTATCTCATTACAACAACTACATAATTAATGATATGATAATAACATCGTTTGTTATAAATATTGTAGGGACAAGTTTTATGGAATATAAGCCTGGACATTATAAAATGGTACAGTTGTACACTTATATATTCTATTGAGATTTTACTAATTAACTAATCAATCATGAATTTTAGTTTAAAGCCGATAAAAGAGAAGACATTGTACTGATAGCATCAGGTAAATTAATAATATGCTATTATGTAAATAAACAAATAAATAAATAATAATTTTATTTTAAAAATCACAACTTTTTATATTCTAGAACCTTTGACATTTGAAAAGACGGATTGGTTGACTATACCATCAAATACTTGTATAGTTGTCACTCCTAAATTAAATGTTTTACTATATCCTATCAAAGATCAATTCTATACTCCCGACAAATCAAAAAGAAAATCAATCAATCTTCTTAAATAAAGTTATAGAAGGGTTGTTAAAACAGCCACCCACCCCCTTTATTTTTATATATATATAATCACTAAATTCATTTTATACTCTTTACAATAAATATAATACACAGGTAAACTCGATAAATCACTTTAATCAATTGTTTAGAATATAATAAATGTTTGCTTTATCGAGTTTACCTATTACTATGTATCAATAAACGTTAATTTTAAATTAAATAAAACATAAATATTCATCTAGAATTATATATTTTCATTGTTCTCCATTAATAACTCTTTATCATGAATTATATGACATCAATATTCTAGCCTCATCCAGAAAATATTGAACTTTTAGATGGCAGCGAGCTTTATGAAACTCTAAAAGTCTTGATTCCAGCGAAGAAGAAAAAACCATGTTTTAGTTGCTGATCAAAGATTTGGGAGTTGGGCAACAATGGAAAACAGCAAGACTTTGTCATAATAAAGGTAGAAGGTGAAAAAATGATTAAGGTACACACTTGTGAGCACTTTGGTAATTACAAGAATTACATAATGGATTAATTGCAAATAATTGTTATTAATGAAATTCATATTTCAAGAATTATGTCAAAATTTTCTTATCGTTCAAATTATTTTAGACTGTGGAAATAATAGTACTAGAATGACAAACAGCCAATAATAATAACAATGAATACAATTCTGTTCTGTCAAGAATCAGGAATTCGTTGTAAAAATCACAAATATTTCCTGATTTGGTAGCAAAGTAGCAAGATTAAATCATTCCCTGAAAACTTCATATTAGCAGCGCATGACCATGATAGTTATAAACAATTTGGCAATGTGGTCAACATCGAATGTCAAAGTATGTACGTTATCAAGGAATTTATCAAACAAATATGACACAAAAAAATCTCCAATCAGCAATTATACCAACAATCAAAACAGGGATAAAGGCGCTTTTAAAGACCCAATTGATTGCTTATTTAGATATCAGGATATCAGTGAAAAAAGGAACTTATTTCGTATCTATTAAAACGAATATTTTCATTCCGATGCCGGAAGAAAATAGAATTAGTTAAAAAGTCACTATTCAACATTATGAAAGAATCCTAGTGATTATCCTTCCTTTAAATGAAGAAATAGAAGATTTGATACTAGGTAAATAAATAGAATATATTATCTATAATCAGTTGAAATAGTCGAACGAATCTATGGGGCACATTTAAAATTCGTTATAACACGAACTCAATTGTAATTCGTTGAAATGAGGTTTGACTTTATTAGAAGTTATCTTTCAACAATTCTTACTACGCAGTATATAAACATGATTGGGGCAATCGGAAAAGAAATCACTGTCGTTTATTTCAAGAGTGAATAAATTGTGGAATAATTAATTACAAATTAGTATTTTGAAAGTGTTATTCAATTTTTCATTTTTCATTTTGTTCTTCTCTTAGGTTTCTTGATGCTATTAAAACAGTTTAAAATTTATTAACCAACACACCAATAAAGTACAGTAATAACCATGTAATATATGCATTCACATTCAGGGAAAGGATCAAATAATTTATTTATTTTGATTCGACCAAGAGAAAAATACTTGATGATGTTTTAATTTATGTGACTTGCAAAAAAAGATTAATGAAGTTTAATTTGTAATCAAAATTAGCAATTTGTCATGAAATTGTGTTGAAAATAAATTGATGATCAACAATTTTGCCCAATTAAATTCATCAATTCAAGTAAACTATTTCTTCCTTATTTATATTTAACTGATAAATTTTCCAAATGAACGCAGACTTATCCATTTTTAACTATTAACAAGTAAACCTTATTACACTAAATCAGGAAGATCCAAATCCTCCCTATAGCTAATTGTGGCTTCATAGAAAGT